>JAABOM020010991.1:0-19559 GCA_011800125.2 Solanum clarkiae | reverse complement strand
ACCCTCTTGCCTAGGATCTCCAATTTCAGTTGCAGTGCCCTTTTTGTTTCAGGAGCCCGCTGTTGGTAGCCTCTCACATTCACTTGTTTTGTAATTGGGTCATGTATATATACACATACTGTTTGGCCTCTTTGTCTAGAGGTCTGTGGATACTAGTGGGTAATGGGTGCATGAGAGACACTTGAGTACATGGCTTGTTGTATGTTTTTGGTACTTGAGCAGGCGGTGAGACCGCATTATGTATCGATGACATGATTATTAGACAGCAGGACCGCAGCGGAGACCTTGTCTGCCCGTATTTATGTTTATGTATAAAGATATATGTATTTGTATTGCTGTCTGGGACGTTGCTGAGCTTTATTTGCAGGTGAGGTTAGTTAATAAAACAGAGGAAACTCTGCCGAAATTCTGGCAGGTTTCCAGGTCGGATAAATTGGGAAATTTAGATTAGTATATGTCTAAGTGCCCCTATCGGGCACTGGTCACGACCATAGGTTGGGGTGTGATAGTATTTCAATGCGGTTATAATCAATTGTCACCTTTGCTTATCAAACAATAAATGCAAAAGTTGTGTATAACTATGGTGTCTTATATTTGAAGATAATATGATTCTGATAAACTTGGAGGTGCATATTAATCCCTTCGATCAAGGTGGATCACTTACATGTCCCTCTGCTAAAGTTTTGTATGTACTTTTTGCTACAGATCATTATCGCTAATTCATTATGAGACTCGCATATCTTCTTTCAATTTGGACCCTACAAATCGCTATAGTTTTCCCTTGCAGTTCTGATCAGAATTATGCAATTACTAACAGGAATAGCTTTATGTAGGGAATAAAAGAATTTTGAATTGATAGTGATCAATCATTAAGAGTTAGGGTGGATTCTTATGCTGGTTATAAAAGATTTCCGACACTATTATAGATTTACAAGTAAAGTGATCTGTCACTTTCTTTAAGTTATCTCAGATGAATTTTGCCTTAACGACATGGTTCAATTATTTTTGGAAGATAATTATGTCTTTATGGGTCTAGAATTTTTTAAAGAACTTCTCTTTTACATTATGAAATGTTAGTATCTGAATGACCTCCTTATAGGCTTCTCAAACTGAGAAGACGGTGGCATTTCTGTGTTTAGGCGAACTTCCTCGCATCTTCTTTGAATAGTTTTTCTTTTACTCTAAGATTGTTTACTCTAAACCGAGTACTAATAATTGCATGTGTTGATAAAACACATTTTATGACTGAAAAATGGAAGCTCGAAACCTATGAAGAAGAGTGAATGTTCAAGTTGGATATTGGTAATTATTGGAAACCCACTTACATTCTTTAATTAGGTCGCATTTCTCATTTCATTAGGTGGGTTAAGTTTATTTTTGTTCACTTCCAGAGAAATATTTTAATATTGATATAATCAGCTTCTTCTATCAAATTTTTTCTACTACTTACTTCAATCTTCAAGTAAAGATGTTATCTTTGTTTGGCAGTTTCTCAGTTCTTATGCGCTTCTATTTCTTTTCAATTATTTTAATGTTGGATCTACAATTTTTCTTTTTGTCCTCTTTCTATTCTAAAAGAGTAGTGAATTCATCTCTCTTTGTTATTTTATATTTCGATTGCAACTAATCTTCTAGCTTGAATATTGTGTTTGTTAAATTCGATAAGTTTTCCCCTTGCTTGTTTCTTTCTTTCTCTGTGTTATGGGCTTTCCTAAATTCTTAGAATACTTTATTTATTCTTTTTTTTTTTCGTTAAATAGGAGATATTATATTAGTGGTTAACATGGTTCATTACAAAGTATTGGAAGTGCACCCGCTCTATTGGAATTACACTCCATGGGAGCAAAACAAACAAAATTAATACATTCATTTTTAGAGCTCGGCCTACTACTGGTTGTTTGCCATTTAAGTCTAACAAATATTGTCCCTTCCTTGTCATCATCTAGATTTGGTTACACAAAAGATGGCGGTTCTTCTAAAATAGTAAGAGGATTAAGTATATACATATTTGCTCCCTCCTTAGCAAGTGCATCTACAAAACTGTTAGCTTCACAATAGTGGTGCCAAATTGGGGGGTTTCCCATCTGGTGAAAAAGAGCCATGCAATCAATCAACATATTAGAGTATTTAGATTCAATATTATTATAAATCAGTAGGGTGATATCCTTGCAATCCATGTTAATTTATGGGGGTGTTACATTCCTTGATATGGCTACTTTTAGGCCCTGCACAAGCACCATTAACTCAGCCCTCATATTATTTGATTCCATGGTATTACCCATGTAGCCCAGTACCCAGTCACCACTAAAGTCCCTGAATACACCTCCAATACCCCTTATCCTGGTACTACCTATATATGAACCATTTGTATTAAGTTTTTGTCCTACTATCGTCCGGATCCAACTACAGGAGAACCAGGAACGGAGGGATTCCCCCCCCCCCTTCCGTCTGACTCGTGCAAGTGTTATCTGGAATGATTGGGCGTAAAGCGTCTGTAGGTGGATTTTTAAGTCCGCCATCAAATCAAGAGGGGGGGAGGGGTTTCCATTTGACATATTCAGTGGTTGGTTATTCTATTGTGGCTTGGTTTCCTGCTAGTGCCTTGTATTCCTTAGCATGGACAAAAAGGGAAAGCATTAGGTTTGTTCGTTCGGCATTTCTGAAGATATGCTCATTCCTTGCTAACCAAATGTTCCAGACATAGAATGGGAAGCCATCATTCCATTGTCATTTTTGTTTAATTGTAGGTTGGAGATTTTCCAATTGATTTAACCAGTTGGCTTCTCCAAGATTTATTATTTGATTTATTTTATATAGAACTCCAGTTTTCTCTAGACGATTTTGGTTCTAGAACATTCAAGGAAAATATGCGTACACGTTTCTAGGGCTTCACAATGGGGACATTGAGGTCTTATGTCAAGGCCTATTGTGTGAAGGTGATGTTTCATTGGGAGACGATCATGCTGTCACTGCCAAATAAATAATTTTATTTTGTTGGGGCATTGGATCTTCTAGATCTAAGAAAATTGCTTTTTTGGTTCTTGGCTAGTTCTATGAATAGATATGAGATTATTTACAAATTTAACTGTGAACACACCATTTGGGTTGTGTGCCCAAACTGTTTTGTATTTTGCAAATGGGTTGCTGGGTACTTAGGTACTCCTTATGATGTTGATGATATTGTTTGGGAGGGGAAGTGATAACTGGTGCAAGGTCCATTGGTCCCCTTGTCTTAGATCTTTTACTGACAAGTATTTTTCACCTATGGTTAAAGGGCCTTGAATTTGTTTTCTTAGGGGTTGGTGGGTTGGTAACCATGGGTCTTCTAATAGGTTGATGGAGCTGTCATCTCATATTGTCCATTCTATTCCCTTGCGCCATATATCTCATCCCTCCATTAAGTATTTCCAGAGTCTACTGTGATTGCCTTTTGCCCTTGATGTAAAGTGGAGGTTCATGTTAAAGCATTTTGATTTCAGAGTTGATGCCTAGAGACTGGCAGGAATGGTAAAGGCCCTCCATGCTAGTTTTGCTAATAGGGCTATATTTTTTGGTCTAGCTTGTTGGAGCCCTAGTCCACCTTCTAATTTCCTTTTGGTTATTCTCTCCCAATTTATAAGATGTAATTTCCGTTTTGAGGCTCTGCTACCCCATATAAAATTTCTTTGAATTTGATCTATTTTGTGTGTAATAGTAGAAGGCCGTTTTAGGAATTACACATGTAAGAATGCTATTTAGGGTAGATTTTGCTAGGGTAGTTCTTCCAGCTATGTTTAAAAATTTAGTTTTCCACCCTGCTAGTTTAGTATGTAGGTTATCTATGAGCAAAGTAAAGAGATACAACGCACCCACTATTTCTCTACTTTCCCACCAAAATAACTTGTATCCAACACATAAGCCATGAGCAACAAAAGCTATCTTAGTCTAAACCAATAACCCTTATGAAGTTAGACAAAAACACCAATAAGCCTTTAGACATACACACAGTCTACATGGCATACACTGCTAAAAGAAAAACGAAAACAATACTGATTACACACCTTTATAGTTTAGGTGTGATCTTGGACTTTAGAACACAACACAACCACTATCAAACTAGAGAATTATAGAAGCCTTCTATCAGATCTCTCATCTGGAGCAGCTATGTCTTTTCACATAAAGAGCCAAGGAAGAACTTTTTAATACAAGAATATTCAATACAAATTAAACTTGAAAAACATTTTTATATTCCTTTGACAAGCTCCTTTTATACTGTTATGGATACACTGCATGGACCACTGGTCCTTCAGTACACTTCTAATAGACATCTCACCGACCACAGCAGCTTTACAGGCTGTATCCCACGACCAGCTTCAGCAAATCAGCCCAATGGTCTACCTAGTCCTTGACTTAGTTTGTTAATCATCAAAACATCAAAACCTCATATACCTAGTCCCCCAGCTCTGCTTATGGGCTTTGAGCTGAGGATTTTAGGAAACAGTTTCTCTACCTTTATGAGGTAGCGGTAAGGTCTGCGTACAATCTACCCTCCCTAGACCCCACCTGTGGGATTTCACTGGGTATGTTGTTGTTGTTGTTGTTTGTTGATGATGACAAACTATGCCTCTTCGATCTACCTGTTGCCCACCTATTCCCCCCGAACCTATGCTCCACCATACCTGTTATTTCCCCTGAATATGATCATATCTTTCCCCTTTTGGCATCATTAAAAGAAAACAGTAAACTAAGATAGGATCACAATAAGAAAATACCAAGTACTTGAGAAAGTATAATACAATCAAAATGATAAAAATAAAGAACAGTAATTAGATAAGATATTCACAAAATAGACCATTATTATTCAAGTAGCATCCATCAACAAACATCTACATCAAAAAAATTAACTGCCAGGACCGGGCCAAGACCATACAAACAAAAGATTCAAACAACAAGAGCTAGAGACAAGGCACAAGGGGGGGATAAACTGAGCTAGGAAACCTAGGAACTAGAGGACTTGGGGGAAAGAGACTGGATTAGCTTGGACATGTATGTGCCTCTAAGAGCTATTGGTTAAGAGATTTGACCTCCTTGACCAGTTGTTCATTTTCTTCCCTTAGCTTCTGTACCTCAGAAGAACTAGATCCTCCTCCCAAGCCTTAAGCCAACATAGCATTTAGCAAAGTGAGTTCAACATCTTTCTGGGTTAAGGATGCATTCAGGTCCTTCACTTGTTCCCTCAATGCTTCATTTTAATCTACTAGATCAGACATAGGTGATTTCTTGGCCCCATCCTTGAGGTCTCCACACTCACATTCCATCAGAGTGTTGTGTGACAAGGAATGTTTTATAATCCGTGTGATTCCCCTGATAAGTTCCACCCCACAATACTCAAACACCCTGTTGAGTAGATAGCCATAGGCCAGACCATGCTTCCCTTCAGCCATGTTGTGCACCTTAGTCATGTACTTAATCATCTGTGCTGGTAGATTTATTTCTACCATGGTGCTCAATTTTTTCATTAAATACAGGTTTGCCATAGTGGCTATGGTCCTTTTCTCCATCCTTGGCAATAGAACTTTGTTGACAAACTCAAAACACAGTTGATATTGTCCCTTGAGCAGCTTCATAGAGACAGCTGAGAGGTTTAGATTTTTCAACTTCCCAGCCCCCTCTAAGAAACTCTTCGAAGATGATTTGTCAAGAACAGTTCCAATCCCTGCCTTCTTTACCTTCAATATCTCACACATACTATATTCATCTGCCCTAAAGGAAATTTCCCTAACATTCATTATAAATCCACCATTTTCCTGAATCTTGATATTAAGGTAAAATTCTCACTTTCCATTCATAAAGGAATGGCACTGGCCATTCGAACAAGTGGCCCTATCCCTAAAAATTAACTTCATCAGCAAGCTCACGCATGCCTGGGCTATTCTTGATTACAGGCTCGAACACTCTCCCTTTCAAAATTTTCTAGTTTTAAAGCAAACTAATTCTCTGGTCCCTGGTTAGAACCTTTCTATTTTTCTTCTTTTCATTTGTGAACTTGGCCCCCTAATGGAAGAAGGGTCACTCTTTTTTCCCTTGACAATATCCTTTTTCTGAACCTTTGAGTCCGTATACTTCTTAGGTCCCTAACTCATTTTATCCACCTCCTACTCAGATTCAGTCCAGTCAATCTCCTTTTCTTCTTCAACGTTGATAACATGGTCCTCAGGTATGTCATCCTCAAGAACAGTAGTAGCCTTCTTCCTTTTCTTCATGGCATGCTTTTGTCTGCTTGCAACCATGGCATCACCCAATATTTTTTTCTCAGTCCCTCTGGTTATGTAATTTCAAGCAACAACCTCAGTCTCCTCTGATGCCTTCTCTTCTTTCCTTTTGCCTTCTTTACCTAGTCCTTATCAGGAATAGGGGCAGGAAGGGCATCAGGTTTTCTTCATCCTCCATGATGGTGGTATGTTGTTATCCTTGTCATTTGTTTCCTCTTCTTCTTATTCAGCAACATTCACTAATCTGATCTCACTCACTGTGTTTGATCAAATATTGAAGTACCTAGTGTCAGGGGACGCAGGATCTTCCTTAACATCTTGGTCTCTATCCTTCAGACGTAGCAAGTTCCTAGCAATCCATTCTGGTCCTTCAGGTAGTATGTTGGATTCAGCCCCCTTGTCCTCCGTAAGATCTCCCATAAAATGTTTCTTAGAGAGGGAGGATGAAGTATGTCCCAGTGGAGATGTGTTAACCTGGTCCTCCGTGACACTGGAGAGTTAAGAGGAGTGGAGAAGGTATAGACTCATCCTCCACTCCTATTTGAGAAGAAGAGTGTTTGGGACTAGCAGACATGGTGAAGAACACAAAAAAAAAATTGAAAAAGATGAAAAAGCAAGAGGAAGAACAGGTACAAAGCTTGATGGACTTTTGGAGAACAATAAATCAAAATTACGGATGAAATAATTTTAAAAAGGGAGGGAAAAGAAGTGTCCAATCCCTGATTGGTTGCGACTCTTTAGGGATAGGGACGAAGTGACATCGGTCCAAAAAAGCTTAATTGATATGATAGGTGTTGAGCATCCACATTAATGAAGTAAGAGATTATGAACAGAACACTAACCTAGTAGTAAGTCAGGTCCTTGAGTGAACCTTTTCCAGTTCCAATCTTCAAGTCCAATGAAATTGTCAATTTTTGCTAACCTGCAAAGTATAAGATGACATTTAATTTATTGTGAATAATTTCTCAGATACTTGTTCAGACCTTCTTAGCCAAGAATATAGGAAAAAATCACAATCATCTTGACCCTTTATGCTTCTGCTTGATCAGTCCTAGCTTCAGCCTATTTCTTTCAAACTGGTCCCTATAAAGTGGCTTATGAACATATCAACAATTTGATCCTCTATACTGCAAAACTTCATGAAAATATTTTTCCTTTCTTCATCTGGTCCCTGAGAAAGTGATGTCTAACATCAATATGCTTTGTTCTTTTGTGATGAACTGGATTTTTAGCCATGTTCAAAGCACTTGGGTTATCACATATTAGGGGAATAGTGTCTGTCAGTACTCCAAAATCCTTTAGTTGTTTCTTGATCCACAGTAATTGTGAGCAGCAAGTAGAAGCAGCTACATACTCAACCTCTACAGTAGATAGTGCCACTGAGTTCTGCTTCTTGGTCCCCCAAGAGATCAGTGAAAACCCAAGAAAATGTGCCATGCCAAAGGTGCTCTTTTGGTCAACCAGGTACCCTGCAAAATCAGCATCTGCATATCCTAATAAATCAAAATAGTCACCAGCAAGATAGTAAAGAGCTTAGCATTCCGTTCCTTTGAGATATCTGAGAATATTTTTAGCAGTCTTTAAGTGTGATTCCTTTGGATAGGATTGAAATCTAGCACATGTGCCAACACTGAAGACTATATCAGGTCTACTAGCACTCAAGTATAATAGTGACCCAATGATTAATCTGTACATAGTTGCATTCACCAAGTTACTAGCTTCATCACCATCCAGCTTAGCACTTGTCCCCGTCAGAGTGTCAATTGGCTTAGCATCCATCATCTGATACTTCTTAAACAGGTCCTTGATGTACTTTTCTTGACCGATAAAAGTACCACCAAGAATCTGCTTAGTCTGTAATCTAAGGAAAAAACTAAACTCACCCATTATTTGCATCTCAAACTCACTTCTCATCACGTCCCTAAATTCTTGACAAAGAGAATTTGTGGTGGCCCAAAAGATGATATCATCAACATACACTTGCACAATCAACAAATTCTTTCCCATGGTCTTTAAGAACAGGGTGTTGTCAAATTTGCCTCTCTTGTATTCATGACTAAGTAGGAACCCAAAAAACCTCCCATACCAGGACATTGGAGCCTGCTGTAACCCTTACAATGTTTTATCCAGTTTCATGACATAGTCTGGAAATTCTAAATTTTCAAAACCTAGTGGTTGCTTAATGTAGACCGCTTCTTTAAGGTACCCATTCAGAAAGGCACTCTTAACATCTATTTGGAACAGTTTAAATTCCATATAAGTGGCAAAGGTAATCAGAATTCTAATTACCTCCATTCTGGCTACTAGAGCAAATGTCTCATCATAATCTATCCCTTCTTCTTGATTGAATCCTTGTACCACTAATCTGGATTTGTTCCTAGTAATGATGTGATTTTCATCCAGCTTATTCCTTAACACCCACCTGATCCCTATCACTGCTCTATCTGAAGGCCTAGGAACCAGATGTAACACCTTGCTTCTCTCAAACTAAAGCAGTTCTTCTTGCATAGAATTCACCCAATCAGCATCCTTGAGAGCTTCTTTAACATTTTTGGGTTCTATGAAATACATAAAGGCATCATAGGATATCAAGTTTCTAGTTTTGGATCTAGTCTGAATCCCAGAGTACAAAGGAGAGACTAGATTATCCATAGGATAAGATGATTGATGTTTCCATCTGGAGGTCCTCGTAGCATACTGACCCTGACTTCTTGAGGTATCAGGGTTGTCCTCTCTGTCTTGTTGTCCAATATCAGGTTTATCATCATGATCAACACCATCTATCTCTGAGTCCCTTGTTGAAACACCTATTCCTTCTGAGGATTCTCCATTTTCATCACCATCATTTGTCCAGTCCTCAGTTTATGCATCTTCATCAGTCGAAGGATCATTTATCAGGCTGTCCTACTGAAGTTGGAGTATCTCATCCAGATCTGAGTGTTCACTATCGTTGATACTCTTCATTTCTCCTGACTTATCAAAGATGACATGTACACTCTCTTCAATGCAGAGGGTTATTTTGTTGAATACTCTATAATACTTGTTGTTTGTAAAGTACGCAACAAAAACACCCTCGTCACTTTTAGAGTTGAATTTTGCAACTTCCTCCTTGCCATTTTTAAGTACAAAGCATTCACAACCAAAAGCCCTCAGGTGATTGATCTCAAGTTTCCTCCCAAACAAGAGTTCATAAGGAATTTTGTTCTTGAGAGACCTTATCAGACATCTGTTTGTAATATAATAGGCAGTATTCACAGCCTCAGCCCCAAAAGGTTTTTGCCAATCTAGAGTCAATCAGCATGGTCCTTCCAATTTCCACCAGAGTTCTATATTTCCTCTCCGCAACTCCATTTTGCTAAGGAGTTCTGGGAGCTAAAAGATTGTGATGAATTCCATGCTCTGCACAAATATCATCACATCTTGAATTTTTGAATTCAGTGCCATGGTCAGACCTGGTCCTAGCAAGTTTGCTTCCAAATTGATTTTGAATCTGTTTGATGAGGTTGATCAGCAGTTCATCAGCCTCACCCTTGGATCTGAGGAATATTACCTAATTGTATCTTGAGTAATCATCAACCACCATCACATTATACCTTTTTCAAGCTCTACTTTGAACATTTACATGACCACAGAGATCAGTATGAATAAGCTCAATAGGTCTAGAGGTACTTAATTCATGTTTGGGTTTGAATGAGCCTTTATTCTACTTTTCTTGAGCCCATGCATCACACATTTTTGGAATTTTTGAAGTTCATCTTTGGCAAGCCATGAACCAGATCCTTGGATACCGGTTTGTTCAGCAAAGAGAGACTGACATGACCAACTTTTTTGTGCCACAACTCATATGAATCATCTTGAGATTTTAGACATGTCAGATTTGTCCTCCTTTGTTGTTCTCAGGTCTGCCACATACATGTTTCTACACCTCATAGTTTTTAGCACCACCTCATTAGTAGACACTTTTGTAACTGTGCACTTGTCTGATAGAAACTTGACTTCATTCCCTTTGTCTCAGATTTGAGATACACTAAGAAGGTTGTACTTTAATCCTTCAATATAGACACATCTTCAATAGCCTTCTCAACACACTTGCCAATTTTACATATGCCCATGATATAGCCCTTCTGACCACCACGAAAATAAACACTGCCTCTTTCAAACTCATTCAATATGAGAATGTTTTTAGTCCTTCCAATCATGTTCTTTGAGCATCCATTGTCAGTATGTCAGCACTTGCTTCTTCTTGACTTTTCCTGCAAGTGATCACATGTTACTTTTGGGAACCCATTTTAATTTGATCCCTCAATAAGTAGATAGAGGCCTAATTACAAATTTCCTTGTCCAGGTGGGAAGATGTCTGTTCCTCAGTTTAGGCTTAACTGGTCCTTTCTTCACATTTTTCTTTCCGAGTACACAAACTTCTGTTTGTTCAGAGTTCTCTCAAGAACTTCACAACTGTCTTTAAGATAACCATTTCTTCCATAGTGCAAGCACAAAAGATTGTTAGCAATAGAAACATAATTGTTGTGTGGATTATAGCGGGTCAATTTTGTTGACATAGCCTAGTCCTCTTTTGTCAAAACCCCAACTACTGGACATATCCCTGAAAAGTTTGGAAGATGTTGTCCACTTCATAGATTTGCTTAAGTCCTTCTTAACCTTGGTCAGGTCCCTCTCCATCATAGCATTTCTTTCTAAGGCTAAATTCAACTTTAATTCAGCCTTCTTCAGTTTCTCCTCCAGTGCAAGTTTATTTTCACTAATTTTTCTCTTTAACTTAGCATCAGACTGACCATCAGATTCCATTAGTTTCAATAATTCATCTTTTACTGTTTCAAGACCTACTACCTTAAACTCAAGATCAGACACTGGGATAGTTAACACAGGTTTTTCATCCTAAGACACATCTACATTATTGTTTAGCAGATCTTTCTTAGCAATTAATTCGTAGATTGAGTCAATAAGAACACATGCTAGTTTTTTCAACTTTCTAGTAGAATAAAGTTCTAAGTTGTCTTTTAGGTCTAGCAATGTTACATCTTCTTCATCATCTTCTTCATCATCTAATTGGGCCATAAAGGCAAACAGTCTATCATAAACTTCATCATCATCCTTCACTGCAAGCATAGATGAATCTTCAGGTTGTTCTTCATCTTCAGATCCACTTGAGGAATTTCCCTAGACCCCTAGTGCCTTTATCATGATCCTGTCAGCAACCTTTTTCTTGTACTTGTTTGGAACTTTCTTCTATCTTTGCCAGTTCTTTTTCCATCCTTATGATCACCTTTTCCATGAGGACGCTCTTTGATAAAGTATTCTTGTTTACCACAACCATGACATAAGTCAGCATTTCCATGAGACCTACCAACATTTCCCTTCTTTGCCATATCATGACTTTTTCTAACAAATTTCTTGAACCTTTTGGTGAGATATGCCGTACCTACACCATCAATCTCCTCATCACTTTGAGCAGTCTTCAGTGCCAATGTTTTGTCTTTATTCCCTTCTCTATTGGTTATATCATGTTTGTTATTCAATTCATGGGTACGAAGTATGCCAATGAGAACATCCATTTTCAGAGTCGTCAAGTCTTTTGACTCAGTGATAGCATCAACTTTCCTCTCCCATGACTTGGGAAACACTCTAAGAATCTTTCTTACTTGTTTGCTCTGACTGATAGTTCTCCCAAGCACTTGAGCTCATTGATTATTGCTGAGAACCTGGTCTCCATGTTTTGTATGGTTTCTCCCTCGTGCATAATGATGTCCTACTGAGAAGTTAGCATATCCACCTTGGACTCCTTCACTTGCTCAGTTCCCTCATGAGCACTCTTCAGACAATCCCAGATCTCCCTAGTTGATTCATATGTTGAGAACTGGTTGTACTCCTCAGCTCCTATCCCGCACACAATCAATATTTTAGCTTTGTAGTTTTTTTCTATCTTCTTCCTATCAGCCTCAGTGTATTGTTGCCTCGTTTTGGGAATTGACTTGGTTGTTTCACCCTCTTTAACCTCTTTCACAGGAACATATGGTCTATCAAGAACAATGTCCTATAGTTCACTGTCCTCTGCTATCAAAAAGTCGTGCATACGACCTTTCCACCATCCATAGAACTTTCCATTGAATCTCGGTGGCCTTGTGGATGATTGTCCTTCTTCCAATTTACGTGGAGCAACTATATTCAAAGTAAATCTCAAGGTGTGAACCTGGTAGAGATCCCTACTCTGACACTACTTGTAGAGTTAACATTGCTAGCCTAGTAGGGAATCTGGTCCCTCAAAACACTATAAACTAAAACTTGAAGAAAGTAAAATGGCAGGAAACAAATATGCAACGAGTTTACGTGGAAAAACTCCTCGCTCAAGGGAGGAACATCCAAGACCTGTCACCATAGGATTTCCCAAAACCATATCCACTAATTAGTAAAGTAAAGAAATACAACGTACCCGTAATTCCTCTACTTTCCCACTAAAACAACTTATACCCAACACATAAGCAATGAGCAACAAAAGCTATCTTAGTCTAAACCAACAACCCTTATGAAGTTAGACTAAAACACCAACAAGCCTTTAGACTCACACAGTCTACAAGGCATACACTGCTAAAAAAAATGAAAACAACACTGATCACGCACCTTTATAGTTTAGGTGTGATCTTACACTTTAGAACACAACACAACCACTATCAAACTATAGAACTATAGAAGCCTTCTATCAGGTCCCTCGTCTGGAGAAGCTATGTCTTCTCACAGAAGGAGCCAAGGAAGAACTTTTTAACACAAGAATATTCAATCTGAATAATGCTTGAAAACCTTTTTTTTATTCCTTGGACAAGCTCCTTTATACTGTTGTGGGTACACTGCATGAACCACTGGTCCTTCAGTACACTTTTGATAGACATCTCACCAACCACAATAATTTTATAGGTTGTATCCCACAACAGCTTTATAGCAAATCAGCCCAATGGTCTACCTGGTCCTTAGTTTGTTAATCATCAAAACATTAAAACCCCATGTACTCCATGTACTTAACACAACTATATACAGTTCACAAAATCGACAAGTTTATGAAACTTATCGACTATACACTGTATACAGTTCACAAAATTGGCTCAACTATTAGGAAGCTAAATATAATAATCTTTTCACTAACATTAGAAAACAGACTAGTTTATGAAACATTTAACCTATTAACATCAGAAAAAAGGAAGAAAAAGAAGAGTAACTTGAAAGAAACAAGAAGAATAAAGTCATCTAAAGAAGCAACTTGATCAGAAGAGAAAGCAAACCTCTTCTAGAACTCGGTTTCATTGAGAATCTAAGCAGCAACTTTACACGAGGAATAGGTCAACCTTTATGACCTTCTGAGTAGCAACTTTCTACAAGGAAGAGGCCACCTTTTTCTACCTTCTGGGCAACAATTTTACACAAGGAAAAAGTTACCTTCTTCGACCTTAGGGTAGAGTAGTGATGAAAATTCACCGGCAACGAGATAGTACAGAATACAAAGCATTGAGATCTCTTATGTTGCAATTGGAAATCCCCTGGATGCAGAATGCGACCAGCGGCTTAAGGTTTTCCCTTTTTTAGTTGTAAGTATCATAAGGTGTATAGGAAAACAGAGTCAATTTTTGGTGAAAAAGTTTATTGAAGCGGGAGTTTTATTTTTCATACCTATTAGCTGTAAAACTTTTGGGGCCTAACTTAAAGTTTTGGCGAAAAATAAACATTCTTTTTATATAACTTTGTTTTGGTGAAAAATAAATGTTCTCTTTTACGATTTAGGATGAGTTAATAAGTTTTTTAGGGACCAAATTTAATATCTTCACAATAAAATATATAAATAAAGACCAGAATATAATTTTGTCCCAATATATATACCTTTATAGACGGAACTATTAGCTTGTCCCTAAATGTTGGTCTTAAATAAGAGTTTTTCTTGTAATGTTATTTAGTCAGTAATAAAGATGAGGCAATTTGAAGCATTCAAACAGTACAAAAGTGAAATTGAAACACAATTTAATGAAAAGATCAAAATCATAAGGAGTGATAAAGGTGGCGAATATGAATCTCCTTTTGAGGAAATATGTTTTAAATGTGGCATTATTCATCAAACAACAACCCCTTACTCACCACAATCCAAAGGAATTTCAGAAAGAAAAATAGAACACTTAAGAAAATGATAAATGTCACGTTAATTAGTTCTGGTTTACCCCAGAACTTGTAGGGGGAAGCTATCCTTACAGCTAGTCGAATACTTAATCGAGTATTCCAAAGTAAAACACAATCTATTCCATATGAAAAGTGAAAAGGAAGAAAGTCCAACCTTTAATATTTGAAAGTTTTGGGGTGTTTGAAACAACGATAAACAAATTATATTAAAATGAAAAAAGTTATAATAATAAAAATTATTGAAAAGTACAAGTGAGATTTCATAAAAGTTTTGATGATGGACAAATATGCTTAGGAATCGATTTCAGTAGTTATAAAGGGAGACAGAGAATCAGGTTCACAGTGGCAAAACATAAAAGGAAAGCACTATTTTAGTAATACAAATAAAATACACTATTTGGCACAAATTATAAAATTCATGCTCAAAATGAATAAATGAAAGTATTAAATATAAGGTAGATAATGACTAAATATATTTACTTTTAGCCTCACATTAGTTACATACGACAAGATGCAATACTTTTAGAAAACTAATCTCTAATGCAATTATTACAAGTGACTATGTAAGTCAAAAGGATAATATGTCAAATTCACTTGCAAAAGATCTTTCTAGAAAGGTAGTTGAAAGTTCATCAAAAGGAATAGGATCATGAAAGAGGAAAAATCATTGTGACGGTAATCCTACCTAGAAGACTGAAGATTACAAGATTCAGGTTCAAGGTGATCAACCAAAGTCATTGATAATGATTCAACATTGTCAATATAACTTTATAGTGCACTCTCATGATGAGACGGTGATGTCAATCCCACGAGCCTCGTATCCATTATCGTTGAATAATAGTGGGGGAGAAAACCCAATTAGAAAAGATCACATTGAGCTTACGGATTCAGTAAGAAGCATAAGACATTAAGACTTTTTAATGATTTCTAAGTTTGTTAGAGGATATATCAAATAGTGTATCTATAAAATAACATATTTATAAATCACCTATGTAAACGTGAAGTGTAAGCCTCTTCGAGGAGGACCGAGTAAGGTCAGTTCTCTACGTACTTATGAACATGGAAGTTTATGGTTGAAACAAACAAAACAATGAGAATAAAAAATAATTAAAAGATAAAACTGTGTGACTTATATTATCTAAGTATATAGCAAAGCTCAACAGTTCAAACATGTCAAGTCTACCAACTGACTACATATATATATATATGGGGGAGGGGGGGTTTAGTAATATGTAAATTGGACAATGAGAACAAGGAAATATGGGAGAAACCAAGTGAAGAAAGAATGAAGAGTCACTTCTTCTCTGTGAAGAAAGAATGAAGAGTCAGGTCTTCTTTATTGGTGGAAGAGAAGGAAAGTTTTGTCCTTGTATTAGAAAACAATTTCTTTAGCTCTTAAAGAATTAAGGAGAGGGTGCTCCCCTCACCATCATCATCATCGCTCCTTGCTTCAGCCTCGATTTTAACTTTGACTTTGACAAACGATGTGATTGATTGATTATTCTTTAAATAAAATTTATTCATCAATATCGTAAACTAATTTTTTTTCTTAATATTAATTCGTTGAATTATTTAATTATGAATTAATTTATTAATGGAACTAATTTAAATTAATTCACAGAATGAAAGTAACTAATTTGTGGAATGAAATAAAAATTAAATTTGCGGAACTATTTCGCAAAGTACTTGTTCCTTCTGAACAGGCACTTTCTTTTTACAAAAGACATCATATTTATTTCAAACAGAGGTCTGTTCCGAATGGGTGAGTTCATACCCTATTATTGGTTAAAAATAGATAGGCCTTCTCTTAGCTTTTTTGCATCAAATTTTCTGCATATATTTTCTTACAAACAAGTTGAGTGTTTGTACGATTTCGTTGCTGAATTTTGATTCGCTGGCGTCGGTAAAGTTTAAGGTGCTACTACTTCTTCATAGGTACATATGTTTTATCTCGGAAAAAAATAATTCACAACTTCGAGCAATTCGAAGTGATTAAATTTCTTAAGTACACAATAAATTTTGTGTCTTAAATATTCATTTACTGCATTTAAACTTTCTATTTTTCCTTTGTTCTTCTTATATTCTTGTTGAGCATAGTACTCATCAATCAGCCCCATTTTTCAGGCAATTTTTTATAGTGTTAAGGCTATATTGAGAACAATAAAATATATCAAGAATCAAGTAGAACAGTGAATATTGTTATCCAACAAAGCAAAAACACAATTACAACTTACTGTGATATTGAGTACTGGATATGTCAATTCACAATAAAATCAATTGCATGATTTTTTTTATTCAAGTTGGATGATTCACTAGTGTCTTGAATTTTTTTTTTTAAAAAAAAAAAACATATTCCAATGTCAAGAAGTTTAGGGAAGTCTAAGTATTAAAGCCTGGCAACTACAGTGGAGGATTGCAATTGTTGAACAAGTCTGTATATATACGGACAACAAAGCAGCTATTCAAATATTAGGTAATCCAGACATTAAGACTTAGTGAAAAAGAAAGTAAATACAAAAATCAAGAATTTAGCAAAATAAAAAAATATTAATTGAATTAGTAAGTAATAGCAAATTAAGAGGAAGAACTAATTGGGTTAAAAAGGAAAATTTGAAGTCCTTGCAAAAATTGAAGTCCTTGTACATATTAATAAAAAAAAAAAACAGAGAGAGAAAGAAGTATGAAAGAACTAAACATATAGAAATTAACAGTTGTTTTGTTAAAGAAAAATCCCACAAATACTAGTTACAAATGAACTAGAGAACAGTACACAGAAATAAATGGATTAACTATAGTGTGAACATTCACATAACAAGATAGGACTGTTGAGAGATGATTCAAAAAAGAAGTTGACCAAGTCTTCTAGAAGTTAGTTGATAGGTTCGTTTATTCTAGCAAGTTTTAGATATAGTTACAGATTATTAGATTAGTGGGTTAGTGAACCTAAATTTTAGGACTTTCAGTTTGATTGCAAGCCTATTTATGGGCAATCTCTTCACTTTTATTCTATATCAGAAAGTTTACATTGCAGTAATTTTTTTGCTTCTCTTTTGCTTAGTTTTTATGTTCACTTTCGCCACTAAATTTCCCTTCTTCTTTCCAACAAATTTGGTATCCGATCCAGGTTATTTCAATTGAGTATTTGACTGAAACAACAGAGGAAGTGTCAGAAAAAAATGGCAGTGAATGGTATTTCATCATCTTCGCAACCCCTCATGCCAATTTTTACCGGTGAAAGTATGAGCTTTGGAGTATCAAAATGAAAACTCTTTTCAAATATCAAGGAGTTTGGGAGTTGGTTGAAGAAGGCTTTGTGGATCAAGCAAGCTCTGCTGAAGAGACAGAGAGATTGAAACAGATCAAAAAGAAAGATGCCAGAGCTTTGTTCCTTATCCAACAAGCAGTTCATGACACAATTTTCTCAAGAATTGCAGCAGCAACTACATCTTCGCAGGCATGGAAGATTTTGAAGAAGGAATTTCAAGGTAAAGCTAAGGTAATTAGGGTAAAATTGCAGACTTACCGTCGCGACTTTGAAACTCTTTCTATGAGAAGTAATGAATCTGTTCAACTTATTTGTCCAAAGTCTCTTCTCTTGTTAATCAAATGAAGTCTTATGGTGAAGATATATCTGAAGAAACAGTTGTAGCAAAGGTTTTAAGGAGTCTTGCTCCAAAATTTGAACATATTGTTGCTGCGATTGAGGAATCTCATGACTTATCTGATTATACATTTGATGAACTAATGAGTTCTTTGCAAGCTCATGAAGAGAGGCTCCTAAGATCACATGAAAAAGATGAAGAAAAAGGCATTTCAAGTGAAGGGGGAGTCCACAAATCAGAAAGATAAGCTAGAAAACTTTGCAAATCGTGGCCACGGCAGAGGTGGTTTTCAAGGAAGCGGTCGTGGAAGAGGCCAAGGAAGAGGTTGAGACAAAGGAGGTCCAAATGAAGAGAAGCAGCATAGGACATGATGCTAACAAGAAGATTCAAGTTGAAGGCAAAGGTACAGTTAACATTATGACCAGCCAAGGTAATGCTAAAGTTTTAGAAGAAGTGATGTTTGTTCCTAGTTTATCTCATAACTTGGTTAGCATTGGACAACTAATGATTAATGGGTACTCAATTTTTTGATGATGGTGTTTGCACTATTCAAAATAAGAAATCTGGGAAAACAATTGCTAAAGTTCCAATGACTAACAACAAAATGTTTCCTTTAAAGGTTTCAATGGTTGAAAAGTGTGTTATAGTCGCTAGAGGAGATGATGAAACTAAAATGTGACACTTGCATTATGGTCATTTAAAGGTTAATGGGTTGAAGTTATTGAGCCAAAAGGAAGTGGTTCTTGGGTTGCCCAAAGTTGAGAATCTTGATTTTTATGAAAGTTGTGTTTACGAAAAACAAACAAAAAAAGTTTTTCCTGTAGGAAAGTCTTGGAGAGGTTCTGGTTATCTTGAGTTAGTACATGCTGATTGGTATGGTCCAATGAGTGTTGAGTCTTTAGGGGAAGTTGATATTTTTTACTTTTTACTGATATTTATACTCGTATGAGTTGGATTTATTTCTTGAAATTTAAATCTGAAACATTTGACAATTTCAAGAAATTTAAATCTTTTGTTTTGAGACAAAGTGGATGTAGACTCAAAACTCTTCGAACTGATAGAGGTGGTGAGTTTATGTCAAAAGAATTCTGCTCCTTTTTGATAGGAAATACGATCTAGAGATAGAAGAAGAATAAGGAGGAGGAGGAATGCCCAATGGGTAAACTCCACGGCGATAGGGTTATATATATTAATGATATCCGGATATTTATAATTACATAGGATACTTGTATACATGGAGAATAAACAGTAGCACCTAACCGTGCCAGTACATAAATATAATATCAGGCTCTACAACCTAATAATTCTCCCACTTGGAGACTGATCCACTCGGCCTCCAAAGAAATAAATGTATTCCAAAAAACAAATTGTTCCTCATCATCAATATCTTCACCCAATCGCAACACTTTCTTCTGTACAACCTACAGAAGACCAACCAAGGTTTCGCACAACCTCAATTTTTCAACACCAATACACTTGGTCAACATGTCTGCTGGATTCTTTGCACCCTCTATCTTCTCCAAACACATGTCAC
>JAABOM020010980.1:0-19560 GCA_011800125.2 Solanum clarkiae | reverse complement strand
AAAATTAGGTGGCGACTCTGTGTCTTTTCGAATTTCGAGAATTGATTTTGCTCAAATTAATTGAGTTTAGATTTATTCTCGATTTTCGAATAATTTTATTTTTAAAAAAAGTCGGTCATTTTTGGTCGTAACAGTAAGACTTTCTCACGGTTTAAATGTGTATTTAATAAAGTGCGTGAAGTTTAATGGACCTTTTAACTATAGTTTAATGGACCTTTTAACTATTAAATCATACTCCCTCTGTCCCATATTAACTAAATTTCTAAGATAATGCACACAGATTAGGAAATATATTTTAAGACAAAATTTTAATTAAATTTTCCACTACTACTCTTTTGTTTATTCTTAACTCATTAATTAAAAAAGATTTAAAATATGACTAGTAAATTCATAATGGAAGTAGAAATTAAGGATGCCTCTTAGAATTCCAACATCGATTTTTTCCAACAAGCATACATTAATTTTTTGGTTTTACGTAAATTTTAAATTGCTCTATTTTTCTACTAATTGTTTGTACATGGAACCAAAATTTTCAAATGAAAATTTCAATACAACATGTACTCCTCAAAATTCAATAATAAAAAAAATTCTACTTTAAAACTTTCAAAAATTTAGAAGGAACCAAAATTCTAATATGTTGAAACTAAAAAAAATTGAATTTTATAGAAATATAAACAGTCTTTTATGAAAAATATAGACTCATAAAGATAATTAAATATGAATCATAAATGACTTTGTAAAAAGTGTAGTCTAATATTTTTTAAAAAGATTAATTTTATTAAAGGGAAGAGTAATATTGAAACAAAATTTTAAACATCTATCTTGAAATTTGAACAATTCAAATAATTTAAACACTAAAAAAAACTCTAAAAATTTAGTTATATTGAGACGGAGAGAGTAACAAATAAAGCATTTAAATTCTTGAAATTACTTTTAAAACAATAACAAAAATAATAAAAAAAAATTCATAACCTTTTGGAGAAATAATTGAACCCACATCTTCAGATGTACATTTAATTTATATCTTTACTTTTTTCACTATATGACCATTAGAATTTTCTATAACTTGAACTAAGTTTTTTGAAAATATTAAACACACTTTGTATAATGTAATAATAACTTTAAGTTTATTTGTTTTATTAATTTTACACTTGTTCTAGTTATGGCTTTCAATACAATACGATAAAAAATAATTAAAAAATTTTTTAGAAAAAAAATAATATATGAAATTTGTGTAGAATATTTAATCGTGTAGAGTGAATTTTGGGGATAAGCATAATACAAAATATGTAATATTTTAATAAATTATGATAAAATGATAGATATATCCTCAATTCCTTATACTCTATTTTTTTGTTTATTTAAAGATGCTTCTAGAATTTTCTTTTTTCATATATTTCTTGGTAGATTTTTGTTAGCATGTGAATTATTTTTTTTAATTCTTGGTCATCATTCATTTCATATTTCTATATAATAGAAAGATATTTCTAAAACTATTTCTTTTTCTCTCTATCTTTCTTGATAAATTTCTATTAGTATAAAATTACATTTTTAGTCTTAGTCGTCCTCCACTTCATCTTTCTATATAAAAAAATATAATGTTTTTTTCCTTGCTGTCAAGATTATTATTAGTATGAAATTATTATTATTATTTTACTTTTGGTCGTTTTCTATTTTATTTTTCTATATAAAATTAAAAAAAACTATTAAAAATTAATAAAATTATCACTTGCCAACTTTTTAAAACCAGACAAATCACTAGCTGACAAATTGAGAAATACTTTTCTTCTATTTTATTTCTTGCTCACTAAAGTAGATATTCTTTGCGGCCCACATTGTGTTTGCAAGTCAATTATTAAAATCCATCAATAAGACGAAATAAATCAAAAGATGATAAACAATATATAAGGTAGGCGGCCTAGGGTCTTCTCAATCTCTGTAATAAAATGTAATACACCATCCCCTCTATTTTGATTTGTATTTTATAAATAATTGAAATTGACATAAATTTTTTAAAAAAAAACATAAAATAAACTATTCCTTGTGATTTTAAATTTATAGATAATATTTGTAAACAACATATTCAGTAAAATTCTATAAGTGGGAAGAATAGTATGAAGGTTTTACAATTATTTTATAAAGATAGAGAGCTTATTTTCGAAAATAGATAGCATTTGTATTATTATAAACATCTAAATAGGGATACAAAAATTTTATAATTTTAAAATTAATATATATTATTTCTAAATTATATGTAAAAACTAATTTCATATGAATTGAAATAAAATGAGTTGGAGTAATCAAAAGTTGTTGGTACAATCATAAGACAGTGCAAATAGTTAGACAACCTTGTCAAACGTTCTTCCCTCCTGGGTTGACAAGATTTTGATTTTGACCTCTTATGCATTATCAATACATAAATAATTACGGGTTATTTTATTTGGATACAAATTATATTAAGAATAGTTATGTTGGGATAAGTTATATTAAAAATAATTTTTATTGCTTGCTTAGTTAGTCATATTCAAAATTATATTCATTGCATAATTTTTAAGTATTATTTATTTATAAAAATACCTTTCACCTTATTTAGTTTTTTCCTTACATTTTCTTTGCAAATTTTAGTTATTTATTCTTAAAAATAAAATCTCATCTTATTTAACTTAAATATTTTTGTGTATGCATTACCATAATTGTATAGTGTGTTTTTAAAATTAAACTTTCATCTTATTTAGCTTAAAAATAAAAATTATATCTTATTTAGATTTAAGTAAAATTTTTATTTTATTTAACTTAAAAATTAAACTTTCATCTTATTTAGCTTTAAATAAAACTTTCATCTTATTTATTATAAAGACTAAAATTCTCATTTTCAATTTATTAAATAAAAGAAATCTTATTATTAAAATTATATACCTTTTAAAGGTATCTACATTTTAATTGATAGATAAAATATATAATTTTAAATTGAGTAATAAATCATTTAATTAAAAATATGTAATTTAGTAGCAGAGTTAATATTTTAAGAGAAATCAAAATATAAATAAAAATAAGTAGTAGATAAATAAATTCAACTTATAATATATACATAAATAAAAATTGCATTTATAAAATAAATTTTTAATATTACGATAATAATAATTAATTAAAGTTGTGAGTGTTATTTAAATGTTGTTAGAAATTATATTACTATACATGAATGTAAAAGTGGTGTGTAAAAGAGATTTTATGTTACAAATCAAATTAGGCTCCAAACATGATATGATGGTTAGAATCTTGAGTGACTCCAACCAAGCCTCTTAGCATGCAAAAGGTAAGTAAAAACATCAATGAAAAATATAAAGCGGAATATAAGTCTAAATATGGAAGTCTCACATATATGAGAAACTAAAGAAAATCTCTGAATAAACGGAACAACATAGGCATAACAATCTACCATGCCTCTACTAGTCTAGATAGGGACATAGGACAAACCCCCAACTCACCCTAATATAGGAAATAAAAGTCATAAGGATTATGAAGAAAGATTTTAAATATTGTGTCCTTGGGATATGAGGACTCACCAACAAGAGATAACAATCTAATCTTGTGATGAGCTAGGCGCGAATGATGATTGTCAGACCCTACATTATGATACTATATAGGTAAAAAGTATGTACTAATACATGTAAATATGTGATTAGTGCAAGATGTAATATATCATGATGTGCAATTGACTAAGTTAGAAAACATAATAAACATTTCATTTAAAGCACGATAATAAAACATGAACTAGGTGAATACAATTTAAGAATCATAAATAGAATTTTGAAAGAGCATAAGCTAAAAAGAAATATACTCATTGTCAGATATCAATTGTAATCGATAATAAGACTATCAATTTATAACATGAAATTTGGGGTGTTACGCCTCAAATTTACACCTTGGATATGTCCGGCACCCAAAACTATTTCTGGTCTCAGGTGAACCACTTGACCTGGCTACTTTATTCAGCGGAAGACTCAAATAATAAATGATAGGATTAGATATAATGTACTAAAGATACTGCAATAGTATGAATAACTAAACAGAGGAAATATCTCTACAACGACTGAAAATAAGAACTGAAACTCTTCTCATCCAGTCTATGGAACCTCTAACTAAAATAATCTAAAATAACTACCGTGACAGACCCACGATTACCATAATTGAAAGAAAATTCTAAAACACAAATAAAGACTCCAAAGTCTCTACTGGTAAGAGGCCTCACCGATGGTTAAATAAAATGCTGGTCCTCAAAGGAGCGTCTGCTAAGGTACTCTAACACGTGCGTCTGTATCATAAAATGATGTAGCTCCAAAGGACATCAGTACATGAAATATATGAGCATGTAAAATAGCAAAAACGGGGCACTTAGGATAGGACAATATACTCAAAAGTAACTAAACATATCTCAAAATAGGATAACAATGATAATAGATAGAGTATATGCTGAAAGTAAATACATATATTGAAATTCTGTATGCAAAAATTAGTTTATTTTAGCTTAAGTAGTTTCTCTAACCAACAACCATCACTATGAGCTTCAAGATGATACAACATCTTGCCCATACTGTTAGAGTCATCCCATACTTTGCCAGAGTAAGGGACGAAAACTAGGAAAGTGAATCCATCCCAAAACTGAGGCATCTCAGTGGCAAGTGAGGAGTTGTACTCTTGGTACTATCTTATCCTACACCAGCTACATAATTTATGAGTTCGAGTTAGTATTACTCTTAATGCATATCGTTGCTCAATGCTACTCCCAAAAGTATTAATCATATGTTCATACTTAAAAGAACATTTTTGCTGAAAATATTACTCTTCTTCTCTTTAGGACCTAGTCCAACTTAGCATTCTCTTAACCTTTTTCAAAACTGTCTAAAATCATAGGCTTCATGCTCCACTGTTCATAAAGTCCTTATACTAGTACTTTCCTTGAGTTTAAAGTAATAATTGGAAATCCATGTATAGATTCTCATAGTAACTTTAGGGTTTAGCTAGTTTAACAATTAAAAATAGTATCTCAACCTAAGATTTTAATATAATAGAAAATTTTTGTAAATATCATGCTTTTCTTCAAAAATAGCATAAATAAGAACAATTACTCATGATGAAGAATTCTTGTTATCAACTAATAACTTGATACTTGTAGAAACTAGTAGTTACATGATAGTAAAATAATGTAGGGAGATTTTTGTTTGCGTTGCATACTTGAGGGAATTAGGTTCTTGAAGAATTTTGAAGAAGGTGCTTGAAAGCCGTAGCTTTTGACTTCTTGAAACTGTATTATGAGTTTGGAGAGTATTTGAGCGTTAATGAGTTAAAGAATCACATTTTAGGGGTTTTAATTAGGTGAAGACTGACAAGTTTAGGCTTAAAGATTGAGAAAAGATGAAAATATCCCTCTTTAAAATCATTGTTTAAGTCGGCTATGGTTCTATCTATGGCCCATAGAAATTTCTAAGGCCCATAGGAATCCATCCATAAGTTTTTGGACAAATTTTGGGGTCACTAGATTGATTCTACGAGCCCAATCAACAGGTCGCAGAAGCATTTACCACACGTAGTTGGATCCATCAATTTTAGGACTCAAAAATGGACTTGCAGAAGTTTTTTTACGAGTTAATAGTATGGACTGTAACTAAAACCATGGACCGTAAGTCAGTTTGTAACTCCCACTTTGCACTGACACTTATAGTAAATCAGTCATAACTTTTTACTTTGAACTCCGATTGAGGTAAAATCAGATGAGTTGGGAAGATAAATCAAAGACCTTTCATTTCGTAGGCCATAAGCTAACTAATTCTTTGTGTTCTAAGAGTTATGCTCATTTAAATTGGATTCTTGCATAATTTAAAGTGAAAAACATAACCGATAGGGAGGTTTTGAATTCAACTAAGCACTAGGGGTCTCTCATGACCCGAATTCACTTCCAACCTATATTAATGATCCTTAAAATATAAATACAAGTAATGTGTTATAAGGTTCAATCTTATGTATTTGCGATGACGAATTTTCAGATTCTCATCAACATTCAGACCCATCCTGCAGTTCATGTCTGCAACCATCTCAAGAGCATAGCGTGATAGTTGCATGAACTTAAGACTATACTCCTTCACCATCATGGGGCCTACTTTAAATTCAAAAAGTCTCTTACCTTGGCCTCTTTTAACTCCCTCGGGAAGAAATGCCCCAAGAAAGCTTCCTCAAACATTGCCCAAGTCAAAACTGAAGCACCCTATCCTTTTATCCTTCTTCCACTGGTCAAACCACAATCTGGAAACACCTTTGAGCTGGTAGGCATCCAACTCAACCTTATCAGCGTGGTCATATACATCACCGAAGACACCTCATTTAGCTCATCAATGTAGTTCTCAGGATACTAATTGGGTGTAGACCCTGTGAACTCAGGCAAGTTCATTCTCAAGAACTCACGAACCCTGGATGTGTCTAGAGCATTTGTGTTCCTGCTCCCGATCTAGCAACTGGTAATGTCACCACATTAGACAAAGTCTGGATGGTATGGCGAAGCTCAGCATTTGAGATGTCTTTTTGTGGTGACTGTTCAGGGACGGCTGGGCCTATGGGTTCCTCATGATCCTAGGGCTCAGGTTAGTTAACATTTTGTTTAGTATGACTCCATATTCCTCTAATAGCTCTTCTTGGAGGCATGGTCAAAATTTTGCAACTGCGTGACGCACGAACTATAAGAGAGTTTTCATAAAGTTTAACTCTATAACATGAATCAGAATATGAAAGAAGTGTAACCTTTCTTAATTTCCTATAGTCTCCTGCTTATAAAGTGTGGTGCGCACACAACTATAAACAAGACTCTACTAGACGCGACTTCATAGACTCACTAGGACACTTGAACTCTGTTCTCTGATACCAAGTTTGTCACGCTCCGAGATGGTACCCTAGACGTGGTTGATACTCAGAGACTATTGCTAGTCCCCAGGCGAATAATTTGGCCTCATCACATTTATTCAATCAATAGTTAACATGTTAGTTAGTAAAAAGTGGACAATCTCAATATATAAATGGTCAAATCGGGTCAAGGAGGCTAGTATGAAAGGATATAGCTCCGAACAATATCCAGTCAAATAAATTAACTCTAGTCTATGAAGCCTCTATAAACTGTTTAATGGTTCCAATAATAGGTCCATGGCTACCTTAAAGCAAAATCAAAGCAAGTCTAAAGTCTAACTCTAAAAGCTGGGTGAAATAAATAATGTGCCTCCTCTAAGATCAGGGAGGACTCACCAATCAGCTGAAGTGGGGAAGATCCTCAACGAAGCACCTGTTGATGATCTCTAGTACCTATCTCTGCATCATAAAATGATGCAGTCCAAATGAACGTCAGTACATAAAATATACGAATATGTAAAATGGTTGAATAAAAAATACACTAAGATGAAATACTATCAACTCAGATAACTCAAATCAAGAGATAAGAACTCAATCAGGATGTCAAATATCTATCTAGAACAAGGATAAAAAGTACACAATGACCCATCAATACACATCCAATTCAATTCAGTCCAATCTAATCCAATCATAGTACTATCAGTATAGAACCTGTAACGCCTGACGAAATTACCAAAATACCTCTAGAATGGAATCATGCTCATAACACATCCTCCAAAGCTCGGATGCAAAATCCGAGAATGGATTTGTATCAATACAAAAGCCTGGGTGGAAAAATAGTCTCGATTCGATTTTAGAGCAACCGGATCAAAAAATAATTTTTTAATCCAAAAACTGAGACAATGAGGGTGTGCGATGAGGCCGCGACACGTTTCGGTCGCAGACCACACATATACTCTTTCTTTTTCAATTTTTCGATGGGGATTGAATTTTCAAAAATACAGAGGTACGCGACAAGTCTGCAGTACGGACCTGTTATCTTGACCTGTCCCACTGAAGTTTAAATTTTTAAATCTTTTGAAGGGTATTCTAGACTTTTTCCCACCCCTTTTAGACTTAATCCATGACCTATATAAGTCAATTTTGGCCTAAAAAGAGTTTCAAAACCTATTTTAAAGTCTCTTACTGAAAAACTAAGTAGAAACCTTGAGCGAAGAAGAGGAGAAAGTGCTAGGGTTCAATGGATTGAGGCTAATTTCTTGAGGAATTGATTGTCAAACTCCATACAAGGTATGTAAGACTACCTAAAGCGTTGGATTATATTCATCCACGCGCCCATTCAAAAAAAATCTTAAGTTTTAAATTCTTGTACAAGATTGAGTTTCTTGATATTATGTGAGTCCAATTATGAGTTGCACCATTATTACTTTGAATTATGAATGGATTTCACATGATTAATCCATGAACCCTAAACTTAGAATTTTTCCTTGCTTACTAATTAAGTTGAAATTATGAACCCGACCTCTGGAACTAAGTAATGTGAACCGAGTATATTTTTTTGCTTCACGTATGTTTCTTGCCTTATGTGTGTAAGTAATGAGTATCCATCATGTCGTATATGCTGAGCATGCTAATATGATGTCACTTGACTGTAATTCACAAGAGTCTTGTATGATGTGGAATAGAGTCTTGGGTTGCATTGCATGGACGATGGTCCTGAGTTATTCAGTTGTTGAGTAATTGAGTTGAGCTACTGAGAACTGAGTTGAGTTGTCTGAGATGAGTTGAAAAGATGAGTCGAGTTAATTTCTATTAGCATGATTTAGTCTTGGAAGGAGTATTGAGCACCAAGTTGGATGAGGAGAGTCACACCAAAACTACATTGCCAGCGCATGAAGTCATTTTAGCATAATACTGGCAACTCTTGTCCCAAAAGTTAGACGTTCTCTTTGGATGCAAGAGAGAGAGGTAGAGATTGACGCCTCCTTTTCCATGGCAAGTTAAGAATGGGTGATGCAATGATACCATATTTGTTGTACATTACCAAAAATCATGGTGGTGGGAGTTATGTCGGTTAGAGAAACTTCCAAGCAACACTTGAGTTAAGCATATCCTAGTTTTCGAACTGAGTTGCATTAAATACTGAGTTTGTTGTCTAAAGCATGATTTCAAACTTAAAAACTTGCATGATTTCTTGAGTTGAGTTATGAAATGAAGAGTTGAGTCTTGAGTTGAGTCTGTTGATGGGTGTGAGCTTTATCTGTTTACTTTTAGCCCGTTTACATACCAGTACATTCCACGCATTGATGCCATTTGGCGCTGCATTGTTTCATGATGTAGATAAGAGAGATTGTGAACTTCAGCAGATGCACTATTAAGGTTCAGAGTTCCTGAGTTCCAAAGATGGCGATCCCTCCTTATCTTCGGAGGAGTCCTTTTCTTTTACCATGTATTCTACTTTTCTTGAGTTAGGTAGCCATGGCCTTTTATGGTATCATCTAGATGTTAGAGGTAGAGGCTTCATAGACATGGAGTAGAGGATGTGGAGTATTGTCCCTTTTCCAACTTTTATTTTATTGAAAAATTCCTTTTAATGTATAAAGACTGAGTTATTCGATCTTTTCTTTGAGTGTTTTTATTCCGCTATTGAGTATGAGGTGATGATGAGCCAAGTGATTCATTTAGGGACTAGGAATAGTCTCTGAGTGCCGGCCAAGCCAAGGGTACCCTCCCGAGCATGAAAACTTGGTAGAGCTCGATTCAAGTGTCCTAGGGAGTCTATGAAGCCGTGTCTAGTAGAATCTTATTTATGGGTGTGTTTTGCACCACACTTTATAAGAAAGAGGCTATAGGACATTAGAAAAAGTTTTCCTTCTTTCAAAATCTGAATCGTGCGATAGAGCCATTCGCTAAGAAATCTGTTATGAGTTGTGTGTCGTTCTAAACCTTTTATCCATGATTCATCTATAAGGCAATAAAGATAGTAATACTCAAACTCTTATAGATGAGATCCTCTATGATAAAGTGATTGAAATGGTAGAGAGACTCCACTAGGCTTGAGAGAAGCTGACTAAGGTGCTAAGTTGATTTACTAGAAAGATTACACTATTACTAACATGAATCGTGTATTTGAGTTAGCTTTAGATATACCAAGACTTTTTTTTCCAAAACTTTCTTCCCATATGACACGTGATAGAGGAGCTTATGTCTCTAAATAGTGTAAGGTTACCACCTAAAGGTAAGATGTGAGGTCTTGTAAACCATGAGTAGAGCTAGTTATCCCTGAGCTAGAAGGATGACGAGGGAAAGGAGGAGACCAGATAGTGAGAATGGTGATTGATTGAGGCTTATAACTAGGGTCATATATATTTTTAGGTAAGTAATGTAGTGATAATGTGATTCCCATAAGTCTTGACAAAAGGGTAGTAAGTACCATTTGATGTTCATGATGAGGTATAGAGAAAGAGTTATTGTTAGGATGAATTTGAGTGTGCTCAACCTAGAAGGAGGTTTAGGTCAATGTATCACAGTGGTAGTGAGAGCAAAGTATAGATGTTGCATAGGAAAAAAGAGCTTTTTCGATGTGATAGACCAAAATTAGGCTTAAGACTTTTAAGTAAGAGTTCATGAGACTCATCGAGTTATGAGCTTAGTCAAATAAGGAGATATGATTGAATAGGTGAGTGGTACTGAGTTATGAGGAAGGGATGCGTTGATGGAATACTCGCTATGAGATTTTAGTGGGCTTATTCTCCCTAAAATTTTTACCTAGTAGTTGTAAGTTAGCATTAAAGAGGTATGTGATAGATGCACAAGTTAGTGCTAGACCCTAAGCTTGAATTTTGAGAAGTAGTGTTAAAGAGGAGATAACATCATGAGAGTGGTAGTCTTAGTTGGAGATTTGCTCTATGATGCTTGCCATAGTGTATGTTTGAGATGAAGATGTTGATTTGTGAGGAAGTGATATTATGGGCAAGGTACAAGTGCCCCTTAGGTAAGACGAGTAAGACGAGGATAGCACAATAGATAAGAAGAGGTTGGAGATATATATCCATGATTTTGTATAGATGTGTGAAGCTTTAAGTTATGACTGCTATAGGAATTTAGATAGTATATTTGAGTTGTCGATGTGGAGAAGACTGAAACAGGTAATCTTTTTCGTCATGAGTGGCTAAGTTGATTGGGGCTTATGGATAAATGATGATGAGTTTTCTATGATAATCTGTGTCTTATGCAAATTAGTTTATGGGGGCATAAAAGTTCAGAGTTTGCAAAAAGAGGAGGTTAGATTGTAAGAATTGTGGGAAGTGGTTATGTTACGCCATAAGAATAGCAAATATAGAGAGATTTTCATAGAGACAGGAAGGAGATAAGAGTGATATCACTGAAAAGAGTCTAAGTGGCTAGTCATATGTATGTGACTATAGCATAACAAAAGAGTTTAAGATATTCTTGTGGGTAGTGATTCTTGACCAAGTGGAGGTATATGCTTACAGCCTAGTAGAGGAAATTGATTCCCAAATTTAGAGAGAGGACTTTTAGAGCTAAGAGGGAGATGACGAAGTGGTAAACTAGAGTAGATCTTGAGTCTTCGATAGTGATGGGCCTATCGAGATGAGATATCAACTCTTTTCCATCTCATACGATCTTTACCCTTCAGTTGAGGCAATACTCTATTCCCTTCTGGTGTATGACTGTCGTACCCATGGCCTCATCCCATACACATCATATTGATTCTCGTTCATGCTGAGTTTCGAGGATGAGAAGCAATGAATTCATTCATTAATTTTGATCTTACCCCATGGATCTAAGAGCTTCCACTCCTATGTTAAATGAGATGCGACCAGCCTTTTACACTGCGTATAGTTCTGTGAACTCAGAATGAGTCTTGACAAATGAGAGAGATTGTACTTCTTTCCTCAAATAATATTTTTTTCGATTGAATCGTGGTAATGATCTCCACTCCAAGCCCTTTGAGTAATCCGCCTTCCAGTCTAGATAGAAGTATGGTTGACGGTAGATCAGTTATGGGTGATGGGAGAGAATGAGTGCTCCTGAATTGTGATAATGGAGTTGAGTTCTTATCTTAGAGTTGATGTTCCTTCTGAGCCTCTGCATACTTAAGTATGCAAGTTCCTGATAGTATTAGTGCCTAAAAATGATGTTGGAGATAAGGTTTAAAATTCTAGATATTCAGTTCGAAGTCTATCTTGAGAATGAGTATTCGAGTATTTGAATATTTGAGTTCTTGATGGTATTCATGCTTATTTTGCATGGAGAGGTAGTAGTTGGGGTTTCTTCAACGGGGGAGATGATGAGTTCCTCCAGGTTTGAATAGTGATGCAAATAATAGTAGACGGAGGATGAGGGTAGATGAGAAGGAGTGAATGTACCCTTATTATGACATTGGTGTGGTACTTGTGCCATGTATAGATAGAGATAGCAAGGAAAGGAGAGACGAGACGTTGTGATGTCCAATAGATAGGTAAGAGGGTGATGATGTGTCTTTGAGTTGGAGCGTATTAAATGATAGAGGTAGAAGTGTTAAGTAGGCTTGAAGATTCTAAGACATAGTTGAAGTGGTTAGAGTGATAGGCTTGAATGCGTGATTGTTAGTGTATGAGTATTGATGATAGACTATTGAAGACTTCGTGATGAGGGTTTCCCGTAAGGATAGGGGTAGTGAAGAGGACTAAGGATCTCTTAAGGAAAGTCCCTGAAAAAGTATAGAGTTGAGTATTGAGGGTTAACCTCGTATGGATATGATCATCTTAGCAATAACACCTTGAGGCCCAAAGGTAGGCTTGAATAAAATTAGAGGATATGGATAGGTAGAGAGTTGAGTAGGAGCTATGAGCTTAAGTTGATGGAATAGAGTATCGTAAAAAGGGAGCACAATTAAGATGAGGTGCTAAGCTTGAGAGTGTCCTTAGAATCTTGCATATCACAATGGTCCCATTCTCGATTAGAGTTGATGACCTCCTTCTTGAGTCCAGAAAATTGATTGACGAGGTGTTCGAATTATTCGAATTGCTCAAGTTTCGATGTCCCCTTCCTGCCTGCCGGTGAGGATGTCTAAGGTATATCATGAGAACCTTATGGGATAGATTATAGGATTGTGACTAACTTACGAGTAGCACAAGATGACTTGGAGTTAAGCTTGACTATAGTAAGAGTATGCAGTAAAACATAGGCCTTCGTGAGAGTTATGAGTTGTAGGTGATGTGCCCTCTAACGAGATGAGTTTTCTACTCTTGAGTTGATATTCACTCATGAGTTGGAGTATTTGAGTAGTTAAGTTCTTGAGGTGTATATTCCGGAGTCTGAATAGAAACTGTTACGATCGATGGGAGTCGAGAGTTTGATGGGTTAAGTGAGTCTTGAAAGGATCTTTCGATTGTTATTCGTGCCTTGATGTCCATCTCCACTCATCATTCGAGGACAAATGATCCCAAGGGAGAGATAATGTAATGCCTGGTGAAATTACCAAAATACCTCTAGAATAGAATCGTGCTCATAACGCATCCTCCAAAGCTCGGATGAACAATTAGAGACCAGATTTGCAATCAGCACAAAAAACTAGGTCGTAAAGTGGTCTCAACTCGATTTTAGAGCAACCGGATAGAAAAATAATTTTTTGATATGAAAATCATGACAGTGAGGGTGCAAGATGGGGCCACGACACGCCCCGGTTGAAGACCCACATTTATACTTTTTTTCAATTTTTCGACGGGATTGAATTTTTGAAAATACACAGGTATATGATAGGTCTGCATCGCAGACCTATTTACCCCGACCCGTTCCACTGAAGTTTAAATTTTTAAATCTTTTGAAAAGTATTCTAGACTTTTTTCCACCTCTTCTAGACTTAATCCACGACCTATATAAGTCATTTTTAGCCTAAAAAAAGTTTCAAAACCTATTTTAAAGTCTTTTACTAAAACACTAAGTAGAAATCTTGAGCAAAAAGGAGGAGAAAGAGCTAGGGTTCAACGGTTTGAGACTAATTTCTTGAGGAATTGATTTTCAAACTCCATACTAGGTATGTAAGCTACCTAAAGTATTGGATTATGTTCATCCACACGCTCCTTCGTTTACTTGAGTCAGAAATCATGAGTATAAATTGTATGTTTTAAACTCCATGGTTCTTGAGTTTTAAATTCTTGTACAAGATTGAGTTTCTTGAAATTATTTGAGTCCAATTATGAGTTGCACCATTGTTACTTTGAATTATGAATTGATTTCACATGATTGATCCATGAACCCTAAACTTAGAATTTTTCCTTGCGTACTAATTAAGTTGAAATTCTGAACCCGACCTTTTGAACTAAGTAATGTGAACCCAAGGAGTATGTTTTCTTGTTGCATGCATGTTTCTTGCCTTATGTATGTATATAATGAGTATCCATCATTGTCGTATATGTTGAGCATGCTAATATGATGTCACTTGAACGTAATTCACGAGAGTCCTCTATGATGTGGAGTAGAGTCTTGGAGTTGCATTGTATGAACGACGGTCCTGAGTTATTGAGTAATTGAGTTGAGCTATTGAGAACTGAGTTGACTTATCTGAGATGAGTTGAGTTAATTTTTATGAGCGTGATTTAGTCTTGGAAGGAGTATCGAGCACCGAGTTGGGTGAGGAGAGTCACCCCAGAACCGCGTTGCCAGCACAGGATAGTCGTTTCAGCATAATACTGACGTCTCTTGTCCCAAAAGTTGGACATTTTCTTTGGATCCTAGAGAGAGAGGTAGAGGTTAAAGCGTCCTTTTTCGTGGCAAGTTAAGGACGGGCGATGTAACGATGTCATATCAGTTGTGCATCACCAAAACTCATGGTGGTAGGAGTTATGTCGGTTAGAGAAACTTCCAAGCAACACTTGAGTTGAGCATATCCTAGTTTTCAAGTTGAGTTATATTAAACACCGAGTCTATTTTCTAAAGCATGATTCAAACTTATATGATTTCTTGAGTTGAGTTATGAGATAAAGAGTTCAGTGTTCAGTCGAGTCTGTTGATGGGTTTGAGCTTTATCTGTTTAATTTTAGCCCGTTTACATACTAGTACATTGCACGTACTGACGCCGTTTGGCGCTGCATCGTTTCATGATGTAGATGCGAGAGATAAAAGACTTCAGCAGATGCACCATTGAGGTTTAGAGTTCCTGAGTTCCAGAGATAGTGAGCCCTCCTTATCTTCGGAGGAGCCCTTTTCTTTTACTACGTATTCTACTTTTCTTGAGTTGGGTAGTTATGGTACCATCTAGATGTTAGAGGTAGAGGCTTCATAGACATGAGTAGAGGATGTGAGTATTGTCCCTTTTCCAACTTTTGTTTGATTGAAAAATTCTTTTTAATATATAAAGACTGAGTTATTTGATCTTTTCTTTGAGTATTTTTCTTCCGCTGTTGAGTATGAGGTGACGATGAGCCAAGTGGTTCTCTTAGGGACTAGCAATAGTCTCTGAGTGCCGACCATGCAAAGGGTACCCTCTCGGGGCATGACAGAACCTATCTAAGAGTTTCTCTGATCCAACAACAACCACTTATGAGCCAGTGATCATACAACAGTCCCGTCAATGTTGCCACAACCGTTTAATACCTTGCCAGGATCAGAACAAATCGATCCAGCATGGATCCAACAAACAATCAAGTCATATTATTTCAGGAGAATAATATAGGGACATGTCCAACTTTAATGGACTCAGTCCTCAAAATAGGAACATGTCCAACTTTAACAGACTCAGTCCTCAAAATAAGAACATGTTCGACTTTAACGGACTCAGCCCACTCCTATATTTGGCAACGTAGTTATTAAGTTCGAGCTGGACTTACTCTAACTCAATTCGGTACTCGATACTCCTCCCAAGACTCAATGCTCATAAACAATCAATCTCAATCAGTCCAATCAATAGTCTCATAATGACTCTTATCAATCTATCAATTCTGTCACGATCGAGCCTTTCGACCTATCAACCATCCAATCAATTCTTAATCAGATCTTTCAAGAGGGTTTAAACAATCACGTAGGAGGACTTTTGATTTAGAGCAATTGGTAGAGTTTAAATTTTGAAGACTCATAGGACCATCAAGTTCTATCAACTTATCATCATGCTCACATTACAATCATAATCAACATTCTCAAAACAAGTCTCTAGACTCCATTCCTAGATTCATTCATACATTTATACTCAAATCATATCTAGGATTTTTGAAAATATAAGGTTTAAAACATGCTTTAAAGAAAACAAGTTCATAAAAATAATCAGTAATGCAATGATACATAAGAATAGATTTTTCATCATTAAATTTTCAAGAAACTAACTCATGTAGACTCAACACCTTCACCTTTCAATCTTTCTCAATCAAGGGGCCACATATAAGAACAATTCCATACTTTAGTTTAATCTTACATACCTGGGATGAAAATAGACAATCAAATTTATAAGAAATTGGTCTTGATCCTCTTGAACCCTAACCTCCTCTTTTCTCCTTAGCCTTAGTTCTTAGGATGAATTAGCGTAAATAAATGAAATTTACGTTTAGAAATTAACATAGGATTGAAAACAACTTCAAAATGATATGGTTTTAGTCTAGGATAGGTGGAGAAAAGACTAGAATTTCCTTACTTTTAAAACTAAACGTTAAGTACCGTGATGGAGCAAGTCCGCGATGCAGACTTGTCACACTTCAGTTCAATTTTTGACGAAAAACTTAAAACGCATTGAGAAACTATTTTTTTATAAAATAACAGATAAATCATATTTGTCGAATATGTTTTATGTGTAATTTTACGTAAATCGCTTTTCGATCGATTTTCTAAACCCGTAGAAAATAATGAGACCAAAATTAAGTGCAAGTCCGCGACGCGGACATGTCGCGCACTTTTCAGAAATTATGTTTTTTGCCTCAAAAAATTTTCTTTCGATCCGGTTGCTCTAAAAATCTTCCAAGATCATTTTTCCCCCACAATTTTTCATATTGGTCGCATTCCCGACCTTGAATTTGCCAAAAGAGTTTGGGAAGATGCGTTATGCAAGAATCTCTCATCTAAAATATTTTGATAATTTTATTAGGTGTTACAGATTTATTTGGAACCATAAATAATTTTTGAATATTGGACACGTATAAAATATATGATAGAGGTGTGGCACTGCCAATGTTCTAGAGGTTGTCCTTGACTGTACTATTTCTGGTTCTTTTATCTGTTGGCCCCATGCCATTCTCCTATCTTGATAAGACTTAAATATTATTTACATTACCATAGAAACCACTCATGTTCCATCCAGAAGCAAAGCTAGAGGGTGAATAACATATTTTGTCGAATCCAGCATTTACTGTTAAAATTTTGTATTTGTCTTTAAAATTTAGAAGTATCAAAAAAAATAATTTCTAAGCTTTAAATCATAATAATTTCATCATCATATTTCATTAAATAAGTCAAACGCTTCAAAATAATCGATCGTGGACTTTTGATGAGTCCATTGAGATGATTAAAAGCAGAATAACAGGAGGGAATATATATACAACATGTTTTAAACAAACCCCTTTAGGAAAACATTTTTAGCCGCCCAAGCCATCTTTGACGAGTCTGAACTATCTCCCACCTACAACTAAAATTTTGAAGGCACCATTTATATCCTTGTGAAATTATATCGAATTATGTTTTTATTTATTATGTTAATAGACACGTACTACTTTTGACTTTTTCTTTTCCCTAGACTAATGGGCTTAGGAATATGATCACAATTTGTGAAAATTATGATATAGGCAAATCTCTTTACGTTAGGTCATTTTTGTAAAACATAAAATTAATGGATTAAATTTTGCATTTAAGAAAATTTGAAGTCACAAATTAAAATTTTGAAGTTCTACTTTTTGGAAATTAAAAATATAGGTTAAATTTTTGCAGAAATTAAAATACTAACTTTAAATCAAAGTTGATTGACTTCACTGAAAACTGTCTTTCATAGTTGATGAGATAGTTTGTTAAACCATTGCAAGAGGGAGCAATAGTATTACTAGTGATTTCTCAAATAATCATCTAACTTGGTGACATTGATTAAAATTATTTATTTTACTATTTTTCATACTAATATATAGCACGTTTAGTACTAATCGGAAAATTCTTCACCAGAAAGATGTTTTAAATGGGTCCCAGAAAACATAAAAATATTAAACCCAACAGTATCATCCAACCAATCCAATAAATGATCAAGCTTTTTTTAAGAACTTTACCCTGTTTATAAATACTTTAGAAGAGAGTGAGTATAAGGGAAGATCAGATAAATAGAAGATTTCAAACTTGGGTTGGACCGGATCAGAAAGTTAGGCCCATAATTGGAATGTTTAGGTTGTTTATGTTGTTGGCCCATTTTGGATTAGTACCTATATATGTTATATTTAGAAAATATTTATCATTTATAGTAATATAGTTTTAATATATATATAATACACTTTTAATATATAATGCAGATTTTTATCAAAATATAACTTTAATATATTTTAAGACACTTATAATATATCTTTATAATTTTAATACATCTTTCATACATAGTGTAATTCATTTATATTACATGCATAGTTCATAATTTATAATTTTAATACATCTTTTATACATTGTATAATTCATTTGTATTATATGCATAGTTCATTTTTAATATACTAGCATATCTTTAAACAATTTATGAAATATGAAATGCATTCTTCCTGTGCTTCAAAATTTTTCGTTGCTTATACTTCTTTACACTTTTTTGAGGATGAGTTCTTCAAACTGCATGATATGTCAAAAGACAACTATAAAAACTTCATGTAAGGTTATTAATAACACTCCTAATAACTATTATATTTTTTTCTTTTTCGCAAAATCAAAGATTAACTAAAATGAAATATAAAAAAATTTTCTGTTCGCACAACCAAATGAAAAGAAAGTCGGGCTTTCTAGTTCTAGACATAAAGTTGTTTGTTTTGTATTTTGTATCTTAAGTTATTGATTTTTTGCACATTGCTTCATAAATAAAACCCTCAACTTCTTTTAGTTTCATTTTTTCTACTAATGGTATTCACCTAAATAACTAATTCAATATCATTAAAATTATTATGAGATACAAATCAATTATATCATCTTAAATTTTAATAAAAAAATTATAATTTCTTAATTAATTAGTAGTTGATTATATGTCATGTAAAGCTTTTTAAAATTTCAGTTTGTGAAATTTCACTTTATACTTTTCTAACTGAAACAAATAATTTTTCTTTATATGCACCTGTTAGTTTCACAACAATAATGAAAAAAAATCGACACAATATATTTTTTATTATAAGAAACATTATTACTAAATACTGATTCGTCTATTGATCGAGGTAATTTGCAAGTGGAGAAACATCTATCCTCTTGAGAAAATTAGTTACTATCAAATTTATATAACTTTTCTACCTTAAAATAAAATAATAACTCATCATTATATATTTGATATTGTTACTTCGATTTTTAATTTTTTATTTCATTACAATTTTTTATTTTGACCTATTTCATCTTGTATCTTTAAAAAGGTCAATTAAAGATGAATAAATTGCCTCTCAAAATAAAAACATAGATAGAAACTATATCAAGAAAATATTTAAGTTAAAAAAATTGTGCCAAAAAGATTGTAACTAAATACTTTTATAATAT
>JAABOM020010930.1:0-19566 GCA_011800125.2 Solanum clarkiae | reverse complement strand
GCATAATAACCTACAAATATATATATATATATATATATATATATATATATATATATATATATATATAGTGAGAAAAATTACTTTAACATAAAATAATAAAATATTGTCGGTGTAGGTACGGGACCCTATATGGCCCCTGTGGGCTTGTACGGACCGTTACATGGTCCGTGGACCATCACTTTGGTCAAGAAATGTTGTCCAGTTGTGCCCTCCATTTGCATGATGCTTGCCACGGGTCGTGGTTCATCACACGGGCCTTGTAGATGTCCGTTCATTCCCACTTGGTCGATTTCGCGCATTTTTCGACGGTAATTTTTCTTGTGTCACGTCCACAGTCAGTTTCCACGGTGCGTGTGGATTTGTACAGACCGTATAATGGTCCGTGCTTCAACAATTTGCCAAATTCTTATTATTTTTCGACGTGATCCAAATTTGTGTCTCCTCCACGAGCTATAGCCATAACTTGTGTCTATCTGCATGGTCTGTGCACACGCAGTCGTGGCCCATTCCAGCATAGTCCTACCTCAGCCTCAGCCATCCTCGCCAAGTAGAAGTCAACGAAGGGACACATGGTCCGTGGACCTTCCCACGAGCCGTGGAGGTCAACGTGTGTCTTTATTGGCTCCATTGCTGCTTCATTCATTTTTAGTCAGTGTCATGTTCTTTAATCACTTTTTTCAACGTAAATTTCCCGCTTCCCATGCTTTATTTATTTTTTTTGAAAAAATAATCAAAACATACATCAAACCAAAAAACTTTGCTTGAGAACGTACAAAAATCTTATGTTTAAAGCGTTATAAAAGTCATATTTCTATGCCTCATCATTGGTTTAAGAGTGTTTCCACTGTCATTGACTAGCAATATAGCTGTATGATTGTCTGAGCTTCCTCCGGTATGATCACAAGTTGGCCGAACTTCTGAGCGTATTCCTCAAAAGATATTTACCAAGATCTAAGAAGTTGAAGCTCAAGGACCAAATCAATAACTTTGAGCAATTGCCGGGTGATTCTATTAGCACAACATGGGAGAGGTTTACCAAATGCTAGGGGATGGTCCCCGATCACAAGATTGTTGATGATGCCTAGGTCAAGATTTTCTATTGGACACTTGACGAGAATAGTCAAGCTTGCACCGACATAATCATGGGAGGCATGTTACTTGACTAACCTTTCGCCTTGATGTCCGCAAGAATGGAGCAAGTGGTCAAAACAAATAGGGCATGGGGTCAACAAGAACGGGGGGTGATGAAACCTTCTTGTTTGGTTAGTACCAATAATGAGCAAGCAAAGGTAAATGAAGAGATCATGGAGCAACTTGCTCAACTTCGGACAAGTATAGACTTGGTCTTAAAGCAAAACCAAGCAAGAGTTCACGTGGTCACTCACCAACCTCAGAAGGCTCCCGTCTATGATTATCCATTCTTTGATAAGGATACATGTTTTGTAAGCAAGCAAGCGGCGGGTTTCTGGAACAACCCCCAAGGGTTTTTCCAATTCAGACTATTGGAGGCAAGGTTCTGAGAATCAAGGTCGGAGCTTCAACCGTGATGAGATGTATAGAGACAACCGGGGTGGATACTATGAGAGAGAGAGTACGCCAGATATAGAGTAGGGAAGAAGAGAGGGCTATAGGAATTGCCTTTATGTGCCTCCTCATAACCGTGATGCCGGGTCAAGTAACTCCAGGTTCGAAGATATGTTCAAAAAATTGTTGAAACAAGCCGACCACCAAGATAAGACTTTAAAGGTAACGAAAGCAGATATCTCAAGTATTAATCAAAAGATAGAGTCTCACTCGGTGGCAATTAAGAAACTTGAGCAACAATTTGGGCAAGTGTCATCACAAATAAACCAATGCCAAAAGGGCACCCTACCAAGTAATACAATTCAAAATCTTAAAAACGAAGGGTATTGCATGACGGTGATGACTAGGAGTGGCAAGAGCACAATAGATCCCCCTATGCCGATTATTATGGATGAAGTTGAAGAAAAGGGTCTTGGTGCTGAAGTTGCAGGTGAAGGAGAAAGTCCGGAAACTGTCGGGAGGCAAAGAGAAGAGCTGAGAGAGCATCAAAGTGAAATCTATCCCGAAGCCTCCTCCTCCTTTCCCTCAAATGCTTAAGAAAAAGGAAGAGAAGGGAACGTTCAAACACTTCCTTTCGATGTTGAAGCAACTCTCCATCAACATTCCCCTTTTAGAAGTTTTGGAGAAAATGCCCCGAGTATGCCAAATATATGAAGGATTTGGTCACCAAGAAATGCACTTTAAGTGAAGAGTTCTCATAAGAACTCCAACAATGTAGTGCAATTATGACTAAATGCCTTGCTCAAAAGCGAGAAGACCCCGGTGCATTCACCATCCCATGTATCATTGGTGATATCGAGTTTGCAAGGGCATTGTGTAACTTAGGAGCGAGCATCAATCTAATGCCTCTTGCAATATTCAAAAAGCTTGGCCTTGGTAATCCTATCACGATAAGAATGAGGTTGCTTATGATGGATAGAACTATTAAAAAGCTGGAGGAAATCCTTTTGGATGTGCTTGTTAAAGTGGATAAATTCATTTTCCCAGCAGATTTTGTGATCCTTGACTATGAATTTGATTTTGAGGTGCCCATCATTTTGGGGAGACTATTTCTGGCCACTAGGAGAGCCCTAGTGGATATGAATTCAGGTCAACTGCGGTTCAGGGTTAATGATACAGAAGTTGTATTCGATATTCTCCAATACATGAAACACCCAGATGAGTGCAAGAGTAAGGTATGGACCCTCGATGATAGTTGATGAAGGAAAATGACAAAGTCGATCCACGACATTAAACAAGGTGCTTCTTGGGAGGCAACCCAAGCATTATTGATAAGTGTTGGTTTATTTTTAAGTGTTTTCGATTATTGAAATTCTTAGGTAGAAGCTGTGAGATTTATGATTAAAATATATTGGTATAGTTGTAATATTTCGAGAATTGTTGTGTTTTGAGATTTGGATTGCAGGTGAAAAATTGAAGTACTGAAGATCTGAAAGATGGCACTTGAAGCAGCCTCTAAGATTAGGCCTACGAGTCGTAGTCCTAACTATGAATCGTATTCATACATCATAGAGGGAATCGGTGGGTATTAGAAGTTGGCACATACACTACCAGCCAACCTTACGATTCGTAGTGCCTTTTATGAGTCATAAGTGGGGTTCGTAGTTCCCATGTATGACTCTAAATTTTTATAAGGTTTGAGCCTACTATGAGAACAGAACCTACGAGTCTTAGGATAGCCTACGGCTTATAGTCGAGATCTCGTAGCCCCAATTTGCAAAATTTTAAAGGCCGACCCGGTTTCATTTAAAAGGGGGTCAAAATAATATTTGACCCCCAAATTCATTTTCAAACCCTAAGAGGTGACAAAAAACCCTCCCCCATCATCCATGTCATTTTTCTGACCAAATTCTCGACTATCCATATCATTTTCGGTTAGGATTCCAGCGAAGTCACCATTTTCTAGGGTTTCTATGTGAAATTCGATCCTCTTCGCTTTGGTTTGCTTCTTCGATCGAGTGGTAAGATTCATGGTTAAATTTAGCACTCTTTTATGGTTCCTATTACTAAGTTAAGTGTACGCTATGTTCGACCATGATGAATCATGCCATGTTGTGATAATTGTGCTAGACAAGAAACCTAGGGCTTGTGTGCTTTGTGATTCCAACTTCAGGTTGAAAATTCTTGAATGGGTGATAGTGAATGCAAATGTTATGATTCATGGGTTGTATTTGGTCATTGTTGCCCGCTCATAGTTTAACTTGTTGTCAGAATTGAAATTTAGGAGGTATGGGTGTAATGTCTATGCTTTAACTTGGGAGATTTAATTGAATTGTTTTGAATAGAAAGTGCATCCCTTAGAATATTGTATGATTGTCAAGTATGAACTTTGAATGTGTTCTGTTGGTGGTGTGCTTGATGTGCTGTTAAATTGAGTTCGATTCTTGGGGATGATGGTTGTTCTGCACTTCTAATATTACTGAAGGATTACTTACGTGTCAAGCATATTGTATTGCTCTTATGTGCTCAAGAATTCCCAATGATGTTTTTGATTTGTGCTTGTTGTGGGAAAATTTTAGGCACCACTGATGCCTTTTGTTTTCTGCTACGAGGCCTTCCTACGACTCGTAACTTCCTTTATGTGTCGTAAGGGTCCTTTGTAGCAAGCATCAATCATATGTGGTTCCTTCAAGTTTCTCATAAGAGGCTCATATATGACTCGTAGTGTTTGCTACGACTCATAGTGAGGGTCTCGTATGCTTACCTAAATTCTAAAAAAATATTTCTGAAAATGGTTATGTCCAGACTACGACTCGTAGGTCACCCTACGATTCGTAACTGTGTCTCGTCTCTGGGAACAGAAAGCATTTTTGGAGGCATATTGGTTCTACGAGGGTAGTATACGACCCGTAGGTCACCCTTCGAGTCGTAACTGCACTCGTATCTGCAAACCTGCAGTTGCATCAGTGAATATTTACTTTTTATTTGTTTATTTTCTTATTCTTTGTTTTGTGTTTTAATGGATCAAACATCTTGAACTTATATGTTGCTTTGTGGTTTGTTTGCAGATAAAATGCTTCCAAAAGACAAACGGGCAATTCAAGCTCTCCAAGGAGGTTGCGGGATGAATCCTTTGAAACTGAGCAATCAGAGGGCTTTGTGGAAGTCCACAGAGTCAGGGTGGACCCGGAGGCCAATAGACCCCAGACTCGGGCACTTGCAACGCAAACGCCCATGGAAGTTAGTAGTTCCTCCCTGTCTGAAGAGGAGGAACAACAGGGCAATGGGGATGGGACAGATAGTAGCTTGCCGCAGATAACCCCCTCTCACTCAGGTTCAGAGTCGGAGTCGGAGAGTATCTCTCAGCAGGAGGAATCCAGTCCCAACCCCCAATCGACCAGATACTGCACACCTGGGATGAAAGAGATATATGACCAGGGGTTAGAGCCTAAAATGCAAGGCAAGTCGGTCCAACAATTTCATGAGGAGTCTCGGTTGAATGCCTCAGGCTTAGATAGAGTGCCCGGATTGGATGCTGGGTTGGATGAGCACGGAATATGGTGGACCACACAACAGCTGGGTAAATATGCCCTTTACGTAGTCCGTGAGTTCTATGTGGCATATCTTGCTACAATTTGTCGGGGGTTACCGAAGAACAAAAAACCAATTGAGCAGCCAAGGCTACGGGTAGTGACAGTTCAGGGGAGAAAAATTGATATCTTGGAGAAGACGATCCAACGAGTGTAGTTTGGGCCTGCTTATAGGGTTTCTCAGCCTACCGCGAAGTACGATAGTCATATTGAGAAGATAAGGAAAATAATGATTGGGAAGGACATCAGGGCTAGTATAGAGTTGCTACGGTGGATAGCCAGAAATCTGCGAGGAGGAGGTCGAGCCGACATGGGTCATAAACCACCAGATCCTAAAGTAAAGACATATCTTTCATTCCGGCCAAGTTTTGGTGGTCTATTATCCATTGGCATATTAGGCCAACTTTCACAGATAATGTGATCACCCTCAAGAGAACTGTACTGTTGGCCAGCATTCTAGCTAGCTATGCTATAATTTAGGCCCGAATCGTTTCAGAGAAGATTCACGAGGATGCAGCTCGGACGAGCACCTCACTGCCATTTCCAGTTCTGATACATCGACTATGCAGTGCAGCAGGTGTTCCCATCGACCCTCACCGGGACCCTCATGTGGAGGTTACACGCACTATAGGTCCCAGCCTGATAAAGGCTGATGAGAATCCGATGACCTTACCACAAGCAACTCCCTCAGCTATCCCACCTCCTATGCCAGAGCTATTCCCGATAGAGCCTCAACTTCCATATTCACCTCCAGCTACTACTGGCACTACTCCAGCTACTACAGGGCCCATGGTAGAGATTGAGATCGCGTCTATACCATCCTCCAACACTCCAACACCAGCAACATCTTCCGTACATGTTGACCCTCTTTTCTCTGCTATTGCATTTTAGGCTTTATTGCGCAGGGTGTCTGTAGCGGAGGGCAAGTTACGTGAGCTGTCAGCATGGGTTCATCTATTAATTGATCAGACTATTCGAGACTCCGAGGAGTGGATGAAGGCATTTGTCAGAGATCTAGTTAATGAGAGAGTCCGAGCGGTGGATGCCAGGGTTGATGCTTTTGAGACTAGAGTGCACAAGAGGCTTGAGGGAGCTAGGGTTGCTGATGCGAGTGCAATCACTAAGGAGATGGCCAAATTCAAAGCTGACTTATTACAGATGTTAGTAGCCCCTGTTCCAGCCTCGGAGGGAGCACTAGTAGGAGATGAGGCATTTGATTGGCTCATTGACCGTCCAGACATTCGAGGGAAGAGGCCCCTCGAGCACTTTGACCCAGAGCCAACCCCGAATAAGCCGAGACAGGAGGAGGAGCTCATACCCGAGGAGGTGGTGAAGTAGTCGCTTTTATTGGTGGCTATTCAAAGAAAGAGAGCACAACACACCCTACCTGGAGAGGGTGCTTCTGGCACTGCAGCAAAGGAGGAGAGACAGCCCAGGACCCCACAGACCAATCAGAGACCGGTGCTTGATGCACTATGATGTTTGACTTCTTTTGACCCCAGTGCTCATTTTATCATGTTGGATACTTTGTTTTCTTTTCAAATAATCTTTTTACTATGTTGGTTTTTGGTTGTGTTTAAATATACTTATGTTGGATGTTATTTTTACTTCTACGTTGGATGTTTATTTTTGGATTCTAATGGATGTATGTATATATTTCTATGTTATTGTGTTTTGTTTTTATTCTTGTTTTTACTTTGAGGACAAAGTATCATCTTTTGGTAGGGCGGTGGAAGTTATGGATTAAGGTGAAGTCTGAGTAGTCTCAAGTCCATAACTTCCCCTATTTTTGATCCCAAGGTTTTCTTTTTTCATGTTTCTTTTTCCTTGTGGATGTTTAGTTATCTATTAAACCCGCATGTTTAGGAAGTATAGATAATTTGTAAATGCATAGTAATGGTATCTGTTGGCATATATATAGTTCTTAACTGTTCTTTAGACTTTTGGTGAAAAATTGCGTACCCATAAAATTTTTGAGGTTGTGATTATTGATGCATTCATATATTTTTTAGTATATGGAAATGTTTGTTATGATACTGTAAAGGTAAGATGACACTGAGAACATGTCATGTGAGTCTATACTTGATTGTGGATGCAAATGTTATATATGTGTGAGATTATTTTGCCGCATTCATGCATTATATATGGACTCAAAACTTGCCTTGTTACTCTAAGATTGGTTTGGGTGATGTGGTGGAGATGGAAAGGATCTTAGGCTCTTGTTCTTTGAGTGAAATCACTTTTAGCGTAAATGACCCACCAAGTAAGTAAGTTAATCCCTTGTCCCAAATTCTTGAGCTTCTCATGCACTCATTCTTCCTTGATACTCTACTGACTTAACCTTATTTGATGAAATACCTTGATATTGGCCCTGGTCTATCCTTGAACATGTGAACCTTGATTGAGGCCAAAGGCCTAAGTTGAGGGTGGCTGCAGTTGGTGGCCCTATTTTGAGGCATAGATATTATGTACTTCACCCGAGGCTAAAATCCTAAGTTGAGGTGGCCCTTATTGTGGTAAAGTAATAATAATAAGGTAGTTAGTTGGGAAATCAAGAAAGAAATGAGAAAGCATAAATCGAGTGAAGAAAAAGAAGAAAAGTGCCTTAAATTGAGAAAAAGTAGCAAAAAAATGAAATGAGTCTGAAATCAAGGAACAACTGAAAAAGAGAAAGAAAGCACTCGAAAAAAGTTCAAAACAAGAGAATAAGGGTGGATTGATTTAAAAGGGTTGGATTATGAAAGTAAAAAGTGTTGGTAAACATGGTTCAAGGATAGCTTTAGTCATTATTTGCCCAAAATACCATGCCAAAGCACCCTGGACCTATGTTACAAGTCTATAAGTCCTAAAGTGATCCAACTCCACTTTATTACCAAGCCAGAAGATAAGTATAGAGGCAAGCATATGGTGTTAGTCAGTATGCTTGAATTTCAATTATGAGAGTGAGAATGCTTCCTCAGTCCCTGAAATCTAAATACTCTTGAGTGAGTATAAAGGACTTCTTTCTAGTGAGGGTATTTGCACTATATGAGTAACATATGACTATACCAGCGATTGTGGACAGTTGATGCTCCTTAGCTTATCATAGTTGGATCTCTAGGTATCTCATTATGTTCCTATTTGCTCAATAATTTTACAATCCTATTTTGAAAATAGTAATTGGGTACCTTAGTATGAGGAGTTAATATATATGTCTTTAGTATAGTTACTATGTTTTTCTCTTTGTCTGTGTAGATTGAGTCATCGCTTGAGGACAAGCAACAATTCTAAGTTGAGAGTGTTGATGTGTTGTCAAAATACAACACATTTGGTGCCTGAAACAAGGGGTTTAGTGAGTTCTTAAAGCGACTTTTTAGTGTTTTGATGTGTTTTTGTGTTGATTTTGCAGAAAAGTTAGGGTGGCATGATTTTGAAGAAAAGTTGCAGATTTTGATGAAGTATAGGCCATACAAGCCAACCTACAAGTTATAGCTCAAGCTACGAGTCGTAGGGTAGTGTCATAGCAGGAATCAGAAACCAAAATTAGAAATCTGCCAAGTGAAGGTCACTTCTATGAGGACATCCGAGTCGTAATATACACTACGACTCGTATAGGTGGACTCATAGCAAGAATCAAAGAGACAAAATGTTGGACCAAAAATTGAAGACCAAGACTACGAGACAAACATACAAGTCGTAGCTCAAGCAACGACTCGTACCTATGAGTCATACCAGTTCAGTCCAAGATGCCAAGAACCTGATACGAGACCCCGACTACGATTATAGGTCATCCTACGAGTCACTAATGCAAGACTTATTAGCTGTCAGCTATCTTTTCTATGAAAATTTTAGGGTTATTTTGTAAATATTATATATAGTTTAATTCAAGTTTTGAGAGAAAGTTCGACCAGTAAACAATCAACTATTACATTTTGAATCTTCTCTTAGTTTTTTAGGGTAGTTTATTGCTCTCTATTGGAAAATCCATTTTGGGGATTGCAAATCTTACCTTGTACTCATTGTTGATCAATAAAGCTTGTGGGTTTGCAACTTGTGGTGCCTATTCTCTTCATTGTTATTGGTAAAACTCTCAACTATGTCTATCATGTGCATTTTTGTGTGTTTTGCTTTAGCCATGAGTAGCTAAGCACCCACAACTGGGGTTGTGGGAACTATAGTAGTTGACTTGAAATAACCTAGGTTTCTTGCATTTCTATAATTGGGGTTTTGCATGTATTATCTATTTTCCTTCATTTTTATTGTTGTTTGGTGGTGGCCAACACCAAACCCCGCCTACTATCACGATCCCGACCAAGGTAGTGACGAATAGGAAAAGGGAAGTAGATGACAGAATTCGATTGATGTGTTCTCATCTAATCAATCAAACCTGACCAAGGGGAGGTTGACTAGGACTATTGGTAACGGTTAGTTGGAACGCCATGGTAGCCGACCAAGCGCCATAGTGAAATTCGACCTTCGCCTTCACAAGAGGACTGAAAGAACCTAAGTTACCGTCCTGCATGCAAATCACCAATTGTAGTTATGTTATCTAGGGTAATCGAGTCGACGAACCATGGGGAACACAATTCCCGAGTTGTCCCCAGAATTGAGCGTTTCCTTGCATTATAGTTAGTGTTTATTTTATTTTGTTTTTGAATCACAACCCCCCTCCATTTAGAGATTGTAGTCATAAATACTAGAAATGATTAGTAGTGAATTCTTGTAGTCAAGCCCTGTATTCCCCGTGAATTCGACCCTAAACTCTGTTAGGTTAATTGCTGACAACGACTGCTTTCTTATTGGAGCGTGAACATCAATCACCCCGAAATACTTATCAAGCTCAAATCCAAAAGCAAAATGACAAACAGCTGCCTAACCCCGACAATCCAAATCAATCTGAATTTCATGAACTAACTGGAAGGGTAACAAACTGCAAACCGCTAGTGTCCAAGCCCACATTCGCCGCCACAGTTCAAACTAAACTACCATCGCCTACCAGTGTCGAAGCCTAGATTGAAATCAAACATGGCACTCACCTAGGAAAGCCAGTGGTTTTCTTTAACGTTGAGGATTACTTCGTATTTTATCTTACAGGTCCGATCAAGATCTTGTATTTTGATTCCAAACATGCTTATCTTGACTTTGCCAATGAAGTGGATTATAATCATGTATTCACTAAGGAATATATAGATATTGAAGATGCTCCTATTAAAATCCTTAAATGGATTCCAGATTTCAAACCTCAGGAAGAAACTTTTATTGTTCCAATGTGGATTTTGATTCATCAACTACCCTGCATTTGTTCAATTGGCAACTTATCTCTAGATTAGTTAGAGATATTGGTACAACAATAGCTCCAAACCAAGCCACCTACTCTAAGTCTAGAGGAAATGTTGCCAAAATCAAAATTGAATTTGACCTATTAAAGCCTAGACTCGACCAATTATGGCTAGGTTTCAAAAGGCTTGACGGATCTGATGATGGTAAATGGCTGGAAATTGAATATGATGAAGTTCCAAGCTACTGTACGTATTGCAAGATGCAAGGCCACTTTGTAACCAATGCAGGAGTAAGGTCAGAGATGACAGAATAAAAGCTCAAAATGAAGAACAGATCAGGAAGTTGAAACATCAGAATCTAGACAAGGTTAATGAGGATGATTTCCAAACTGTTTCCAAAAGAAAAGCTCAAAAGATAAAATACTCTCAAAACAACCAGCAATAGATTGGAAAATATACCAATAAGATTGAGAACAACCAAGAACGAAAGGCTACGAATATTAAGCGAAAAGATCAACCTCGTCGGGATACAACACAAGACCAAATTACGTAAGCTCGGAATGGCATTGTTATTAAGGAACCTATTGAAACCCAAAAAGCCCTAACTCTTGGGGAGGGACCTGGCAAAGGAAAAGGTGAAATAGATGAAAGAGTCACCATGAGAATCTTGTAAAGAAATACCAATCAAACCAACAATACAAGGAGAGGCGAAACCAGTAAGACAAAGGCTACTACGGATGATAAAGGTGAAAAAAAAACAACATAGTAACCTGGGAAATGATCGGGCAGGAGTTTGGCAAAACACAAAACTCTATATCAAAATGATATCAATCAGAATACCATGACTCAGCTTCTCAATAATAATCAAAATAGTATCAATATCAATCAAGTGGAAGAAGAAGTCAATAGTGAAAACCATGACGATCCTCACAATATAACGAGCACACATTCCATTGAACCAGGGGATGCACATGACAAATACCTCATGCTAATTAGAATGACCAACCTAGAAGAAGATCAAAGTAATGATAACTTATACGCAAGCTCCTGAGCTTATGGAAGAATCATCTTTTGAAAATAATGAAAATAAAGAATCTTCTGAGGATGATGACTACGAGGATGAGATGAGCACCGAGAGGACAATGAGTTCGAAAGCTTGGATAGTGAGAGTCCTTATGAGGAAGACCAATATTATAGTAACGAAAATGAGCAAGATCTCACAACTATTGAACAATTTGTCCAATCTATTGAAGCTTTTAGTCCTCAAAACTTAATTGATATCAACATTTACTCTGACTTTGACAGAATGATTGATCGAACCCACCTTTTACCAAGGGAAAAAGGAAGAGGAAGAGGCGGAAACAACATAAGGGGATATAGTACAAAAGGTAGATATGGAATATCTATCAACAAACTAGTTGTGGGTCCACCACAGGATCAATTCAACTTCGATTGATTAATGATGTTTAAGTCCTTATATTGGAATATCAAAAGCATGACCTCAAATGGTGCTTTTGATAGACTCAAACAGATTATGAGGCTTCAAAATCTTCCTTTTATAGCTTTAAATGAACCTTTTTATAACTTTGAGCACCTAGAGAAGTTCAAAAGGATGCTAGGCTATTCTAATGCTTATGCAAATTGCAATAGCCAAATCTAGATCTTCTAGGATAATTAAATAGATTATACAGTTGTCGAGAAAATTGATCAACATGTTACTTGTATCATTAATTGGATGGATACAAACATTCTAGGTACCTCTGTCTATGCTAAATGTGATGACAATCTGAGAAAGAATCTCTGGGATAGCCTAAGGGATATCTCTCAGAATTACTATCTTCCTTGGTTCATAGCTGGAGACTTCAATTGTATAATTGATCCAAGTGAAAAGCTAGGGGGAAACCCCCATAGGATGTCTAAAAGTATGTCTTTTCTTCAGTGTATCATGGATTGTGATCTCGTTGATCCAGGTTACTTGGGATCAAGATTCACTTAGTGCAATGGTTGGGCCCCTGAAAAAATTAAAGAGTTTGAAAAAGACTAGATAGGGTGCTTGTTAATCATGAATGGATGAACAATTTTTACTCAACATGTGTGGACCACCTGATTAGCACTGGTTCTGACCATTCTCCTCTACTTACTACTACTGATTCTAATTATCATTCTTCTATTAAGTATTTTAAGTTTCTTAATTTTTGGACCGAAGAAGAAAGATTCAAAGAGGTTGTGAAAAAACTTGGGATATTGAGGTCCAAGGATCACCTATGTGGAGATTTCATCTAAAGCTTAAGAATACTTGCAAAAGTCTTTTGCAATGGTCTAAAAACTCAATTAGAAATATTTTTGACAAAGTTCAGGTTCTAGAAAAGAAAGTAGAAATGCTAGAAAGGAGAATCATTAATGATAACACTGAGCTAAATAGACCTAGCTTAATCATGCCAATGTGTTCCTTATTATGGCTTATAAAAAGGAGGAGTCTATTTGGAAACAAAAGTCTGATATTAAATGGATGGTAGAGGGTGAAGTTAACTCGAAATTCTTTCATTCTATTGTTAAACTCTCACTTGCCTTATTTTAATTCCTAAAGTAGATAGTCTTTTACTGACCTTAGACCAATTAGTCTTAGTAACTTCTCTTGTAAAATTATTTCTAGTTTGATGAACAAGAGATTGAGCATTCTTATGAATAATCTAATCTCTCCTAATCAAACAGGCTTCATCAAAGGGAGATCCATTAATGAAAATATCACGTTGACCCAAGATATGGTCCATAATATTTCCAAATCGTCCTTTCATGGAAATGTGATTTTAAAACTTGACATGACCAAGGCTTATGATAGGTATCATGGGAATACCTTTGCAGGGTCCTTAGACAGTTTTGATTTTATGAGAAATGGGTTGACATGATATAGAGAATCATGTCCAATATTTGTTATTCTATTAATATCAATGGAACTAGATATGATTTCTTCAATTCTACTAGAGGCTTAAGACAAGGAGACCCTCTTTCTCCCTCTCTTTTCCTTATTAGGGCTGAACTACTTACCAAACTAATGGACTCTTTAAACCAATCTAATTTCACTCCTTACTCTATAGATATTAATAGTCCTACAATCTCTCATTTATGTTATGTTGAGAACACTATTCTATTTTCCTCAAGTGATCCTAACTCATTGAAAATAATGTACGAGAAGTTGGACATATATGAGGAAGTTTCAGGACAGGTTGTTAATAAAGCCAAATCAGAATTCTATGTTAACTTTAAGGATGATGATCCAAGGATCAACATGCTTAAACAAATCACTAGTTTTAGTCATTGTCACTTCCCTATGCAGTATCTAGGTTGTCCTATTTATATATGTATAAAAAAAGTGGTCTATTTCAATGACATGGTTGCCAAGGTATCCAAAAGAATGCAAGGCTGACAGGGTAAGCTTCTTTCTTATGGTGGTAAAGCAGTACTTATTAAATCAGTTTTGTAGGCACTTCCCTTACACATTCTATATGTAGTTTATCCTCCAAAAACTATCCTAAGACAAATAGAGAAGATTATCACTAACTTCTTCTGGGGTATGGATGGTAACAGAAACAAAAAGCACTGGATTTCCTGAGATTATCTATGCTACCCAGTAGAGAAAGGTGGTGTCGATTTTAGATCTTTAACTAATATTTGTGATGCCTTCTCTGCTAAGATGTGGTGGGAATTTAGAACCCAAAAGTCTCTCCTTAAATACTTTTTGGAAGCGAAATACTGTAAAAGATTTTATCCTGTTGCAAAGAAAAGAGGGTGCAACCAATCTCACACTTGGAGAAGAATGATGGACATTAAAGATAGGGTGGAACCTAATATCATGTGAAATCTTGGAAAAGGAAATATCTCATTTTGGTGGGATTCATAGTCTAATCTACTAGCTCAATTGGTCCAAGATAGGAGGACCCCCAAAACGACTCTAGTCAACTACTTTTACAAAGAGGGTACATGGAATAGAAATAAGCTTTTGAAGAGGCTCCCTCCATCTGTAGTTACTATAATCATGAACACTTCCTACAATATCACAAAAGAGGGTTCTCCCATCTGGATGCCTAGTCATTCTGGAGAGTTTAGTTGTAAAACAGCTTAGCAAAACTTAAGAAAAAAGAAAGATACCACTCTGCCTGGCAGTTGTATGTGGAACAAGAGCCTTCCTTTTAAAATTTATTTCTTTATTATGCTAGTTATTCTAGATAAAGTACTAACTGATATTGTTGTTAAAAGATATGGTGTGAACCTCTCTCTATCTGTAATTGTTGCAAAGATAACCATTATGAGGAGAACACATGCCACTTATTTAGTGAGAGTTGTATTGCCAACAAAGTTTGGTCCTTCTTCAACAACTCATGTGGTGTCAAAATGGATCAGGTTCAAGTTAGGCAAAGAGCTATTAAATGTATCTCACAAAGCCCAATAATAAGGTTCATAGGTTGATCCTTCATTATCTTCCTAATATCATTTACTGGAAGATATGGAAGAGTAGATGTGCTGTGAGATATGATAACAAAAGTATGTGCTACTGGTCCATCAATCATCAAGTCATTAAAATGATCATCATGATCATTCACAATCAATTTCCTAGTCTTCATATTCCTGAGCAATGGCACGATGTCATTAAAAAAGTGAAAAATCTACAGCCTATATCCAGTCACAACTAGTAGTATGGGTTAAACCATGCTTGGGTTGGACCAAACTTAATGTGGATGGTTGTAGTAAAGGCAATCCTAGTCCTATAGAAAGTGGTGGCATTATTAGAGACCACAATGGGAACTTCATGCATGCATTTGCAGATTTCTATGGCGAATGTAGTAACAATTTAGTTGAAGCTAAGGCTATGTATAAAGTCATCCTTTTGTGTATTATCAAAGGTCTTACCAATGTAGTTGTGGAGTCAAATTCGTTAATCATTCTGAACTTGATTAAGAGAGTCAAGATGTCCTCATGACAACTCCATCAAATTATTGAAGATATTAACAATTTGGTTAAAGATAGCAATTTCATCTTTTGTCATATTCTAAAAGAAGGGAACAACACTGCTGACTCTCTTGCTAACTTGGAGGAATCTTCAAAAACTACGACTATCTTCACTGAGGTTATTTCATTATCTTCGGATATCAGAGCTTCAATGAAGTTGGAAGCAAAGGAGATCCCAAACTTCAGCTTTTGACATAAGAAGAAAATTTTTTTGTGATCAATAAAGAGATTTTTTTGCATTTCCCTATCTGTACTCGGGTGGTATGTGACAACAACCATTCATGACTCCTCATTCATCTTTAGGGATGTCAACTCTTTAAGATCCCAAGCTCGATATTTTTGTAAATCTTTGTATCAAATGTTGAATGTAGCTACAAACCACAAGGTTCTGGAGGCTAAGGTTTATGTCCTCCTCCGTGTAATTATAAATTTTTGGGAATATATATGAAGCATCACTGAGTTTCATGGGGAAAAAGTGAATTGAATCAGGCATGTGTTAAATTATTTTGTTGTAATGATTCATCATAAATGAGAGTTGATTGATGCATCAACTCAATAGTTTATTTTCTTATCCACATTAGTATATGAAGTGTACTAGTTTCCATTTTTTTTTTTGGTGAAAATATGGTGTATCATACAATATTATTTTGTTGGATTCACCACACATATGAATGAATCATATAACTAGGCATTTTATCAAGCACCTCACGTGCATAATTTCGAATATCTTTTTCTTGTCTAATTGAGTGAGTATAATGCTAAAGGATGGTGGACTTGTGTATATCAGTATATGAGTTGAAAAAATGCAATTTACAGTGCATTTCAAAAAGAAACTGTATGAAATTGGAATGAGGAAGATGAAGTTAACTTATCTTCTTTTTTTTTTTTTTGAAATTGATGATAAAAGGAGAAAATGTCGATTTAATCTGTTTAGTTAAATTTTAGGGAGTGGAATCTATCTTCCGTTTGTATTGTAACTGAAATGGAATATAATGAATCATGTATGAGTCTCTTTTTTTTTAGTGTATCTGCATAATAGATATTTTTTGAAATTTTTATAAATATAAAAATAATTAAGATATATTAAAAAAAAATTATTTCAATAAGGAATTTACGTAACTTGTCCTAAATTTTATTACCAAATAAGCAACCAAATAGGCCCAATTAGCAACCCCAAGCATGCACAAAATTTCAAACTTGGGTAATAGTGTTTTTCTGGACAATTTTGCCCTTTGTATCTTATAGTATTTACTTTATTTAGCATAATTACCTTTTTTTTCTTTGGTCGTTGGATAATAACCTGCTAAAACACATCAAATTCTAGTAAAGGATAATAGTATTTTGGTCCCTCAATAATTGTTTAAGTTTTAATTTTCTGAAATATGATTCAATGTACTTAATCTTTAGTTAATCAAATTATAAATTTTTTACAAATATATTTAAATAATTAAAAGTTAAATTTGAGTTTGCATATTGCAGGATTCATTTATTGAATCGACATTTCTAATCGAATTTTTTATTCTTAGAGAGTCAAACTCGAAAACTCTAATTAATGATAGATGAATCTCAATTATTCTACGATCACATCCCGTGAATACTTTCTTTATTTTTTACATTATAGATTGTAATATATAACTACACATGCCACATACACGTACTAACTGTAAATTGTAAGAAGGAATTCAAACTGATTAATTTTCAAAAAAAAAAAAAACAAATCTATATTCCTGAATATATATTTATAAATATTAAATTGTTAAGTTATGTAACGTCCTATAAATATGGTAATAGATGTAATATTTGTCAAACTATTCTTACATTTTTGTAATTATAAAAGTCAACGCATGAACCTAAACATGGAATTTTACTTTTCAATTGTGTATTATTTTATAATATATTATATTATAATATATTATATTGATCATATAATATCATTTAATAAATATAATTTTTTGATGTATTCTATTATTTTATATTATTATATAATGTTATACATCAATAATATGAAATATAAGTCTTTAAAATGTAACATATAGAGTAAAACTATTACGAAAATGTAAGATAAAAAATAAAATAAAAATAATAACTAATGGCAAAATGAGAAGAAAAAATTGAGATTACCACGTGATCACATCAAATCAATCATTACCCAAAATGAGACTTTTCGTTTTTACCTAATGACAACTTTAACAATACAATTTAAACTAACAAAGCCATATGATATGATGGCTAGCAACTATCCAAACAAGATGTAAATTAAAGGGTGTCGAATCATGCATCGCTTCATATATAAATAAATATGGAATTTTACTGAATATATTATTTTTATTGTTATTATTGTTCACATGTAAATAAACTATGTAAAAATATTTTAAGGTTACTATAAAAATTACAGTAAAAATTATTCAATACTAATAATGATAATAATTAAAAGAAAAATAATGTTCATGACCATTTCTACTTCCTATCTACTATACTAGTTAGTATTTAGAGATCGTTTTGGTTGGGATTCTAGGACATATAATCTCCACATTAATAGTGTAGTCAACATTACTAAAATATTCGATTTCTCTTTTTTAATTTTACTCATGTATAAGAATATTATATATTGACATTAGCGCCAGCACAGGCCTAATATTTGTTATTTTTGTGTTTCAATTTATGTGATCTAGATGAATTTGTCAAATGTAATTATTTATAGTATTTTTTATATTTATCTAGATTCATAGTAATTTTTACGTAGTTTTCCAATTAAATAATACATATTATTTCTTTTGTCCTCTTTTATGTGACGTCAATAGATTAATTTCAATAATCAATTAAAAAAAAATTTGTTTATCAATGGATAGCTGCCTGCTAAAGCATACAGTTGAAGCAGACATGCTGTCCAATAATCATTTTTTTATATTTATCTAGATTCATAGTAATTTTGGTCTCATTTTACGTGGTGGTGATAGATTAATTTCAATAATCATTTAAATTTTGTATTTTTTTTTAAAAAATTGAAATTGTCAAATATCATAATTTATAATATTTTTTATACTTATCTAGATTCATGATAATTTTTATGTAGTTTCCTAATGAAATAATATATGTTAGTCTTTCTGTTCCCTTTTTATGTGACGTCAATAGATTAATTTCAATAATCAACTAAATGTTATATTTGTTTTTAAAAACTTCTAAAATCAAGTAGCTGAAGCAAGAACGTTAATGGGCAGCTGCCTGCTTAAGCAAGTAGTTGAAGTAGATATGTCGTCTAACAGCTGCCTGCTTGAACTGCTACAAAAATTTTAAAATCAAACAGCTGAAGCAGACACGTCAATGAGCAGTTGTCTGCTTAAGCAAGCAGCAAAAGTAGGCATATCGTTCACCAGCTACCTATTTCAGCTACTTCGCTAGCCTTCTGTATATAATTCTTAATTCTTAAGTTATACTATAAAAATTATATATTGTGAAATAGAAAGTGAAATAAGAAACAAGTAATATTCATATAGTGAGTATAAAATATTGAAGTGACAAAACTTACCTCATAACAATAAGAAAAGAACTTACTAAAAAAACACATATTTCCAGTTATGAATTTATATAAACTATATAAAAATTACATATTGTGGAATAGCAAGTGAAATAAGAAGGCAAGTAATAATCATAGTGAATATAAAATATTAAAGTGACACAACTTACCTAACAACAGTAAGAAAAGAATTTATAAAACAAATACTCCAATTATAAATTATATATAAATATATAATATATTAAATCAAATATCAAATATTCATCATTATATTTTGCCATCCTTGCATTATTACTTCTTCCTTAGTTAGCGTTTGATCATAAATTTTTAATAAGTTAGATTCAAATGTGAAATTGTGTTTAGTTAGTAGGTAGAAGAACATTATTGTTTTTTCAAATCAGGATTGTTATTATTATTCTTTTATTATCTTCTTTTTTTTTTTGCCTTAGTTATTATAATATTTTGTTTTTGTTATTGTTATTATTTTTTTCTCCATTTTTTAGTATGGTTTCTTCGCTGGTACTATATTTTCTTTTCATACTTGATGTATTTATAATTTACTTGAATTTACTATATTAATCTTTGGCTCCATCCGAGATTGATGGAATAAAGCAAAATGGCTCTTTAACTATCTGCGCTTTTTTCATTTGTGAAGTAGCAGTTAGTCAATGCAACT
>JAABOM020010901.1:0-19570 GCA_011800125.2 Solanum clarkiae | reverse complement strand
AAATCGATTAAGGAAAGCTGATTTGAACTCCTCCCAAAGCACCACATTACCAATTCCCTTCTCACCCTTCCATTGATTATACCATATTTAGGCTATCCCCTTGAGTTGGTACGCCTCCAACTCCGACTTCTCATTCGACCCAACACCCATGATATTCAAGATCTTGTAGACCTCATCAATGAACTTTTATGGATCTTCATCCACCTTACCCATAGAGCACTAGAGGATTCATCCTCATGAAGTATCTTACCCTAGCTCCGAGGTAGTAGCATGAGTGGCTTGGGCCCTTTGATTGACTTGGTTGGCCAGAACTTGGGCAAGCATAGTGAGAGCATACCGGAGCTCACCATTGGTAGGTTTTCCTCGGGAGTTTGGGCCCTTCTACCTCGAGTGTTTGGCATGATCTAGCATAGCAAGTAACAATCGTTAGGGGAAAACACTTACCACAACTCTATAGCACGACTTAGAACATGAAGAAGGGAAACATTTCCTAAAATGTCTCATAGCCTCCTACTCATAGTCATAGAGTACTTCACAACCATGAATAAGACTCTAATCAACGTGGTGTGTTGGACTCCAAGGATCTATCAACCTAGTGCTCTGATACTAAGTTTGTCACGACCCAAGCCTAGGAACCAGACCTGACATGGCGAATAAAGGACTCGAAGGAACTCCAAACAAGCCTCTTAACTTGTCATTTCACATTATTGGTCGCGGAATCATATAAAAGACATAAAGAGTAAGAATAGGGGCTAAGGGAAAATCTTGCATAACATCATAATCAAGAGACAAGGAGTCAAAGCTTATATCATAGATACATAATGCCTAATAGAAACCTCTAATACATAGATAAGAACGGGGTCAAGACAAGCAATCGGGCTCACCCTCATAGTCAAAATAGATAATAAAGAAGAATTTCTCAATACATAATAAGAGCAACATAGACTAAGGTCTCCGAAGTGGAGTACTCACCAACTAGCTTGAGTGGTATCAAACTAGCCACGTGGAGGAGGAGGATAATCAACTTGGGAACTAGTTCCTACATGATGATATCATGTAGGCAAGAGTATGCGTTAGTACATTTGAATGTACTAAGTATATAGGATGCAATGCAACAAGAATTAAGCATCATAGTCAAAATGTGTAACAATAGGCAATAGGCATACTATAACAATATGACATGTACGATCAATGCATAAGTAGAACATACTTAAGTAGCTCATGCTCATATAGGATATCATATGTGTAGAAGAGACCAAGCTAGATTTTCAAGGTATAAACCCTTTGGTTGGTTGATGATGGTTTCACCCCATCATCCCAGTGGTGTGATACAAACTCCTCACATGGTTGATGATAATTATACCTTATCACTACGGTGGCGAAGTACAAACCCCTCACATGATTGATGAGTACAAACCTCCACCTCAGTTGATGAGTACAAACCCCCCACCTCGATTATCCGAGCTCTTAGTCACCCCGAATTGGGCATGGTCTAATGCAACACTTTATATAGAGTATATCATATACATAAGCTCATTTCATCATCATATAGTCAATCATATCATATCTCATTCTTTGGATCTTTAACTCCTCAAGAAACCACATCCAGACATTTTATCAAACACTTAGAGGGTGTGTAATACTAGTATAAAATTATAAAATTAGGGATGAAATGATGCAAGGAAATCCATTGTAAAACCATCAATCAACACTCTCAAGCAATATATATATCAAAATCCCTCCTCAAATTTTACAATAGATCAAAGATTTATAGCCCAAAACATAGCAAAACAGTCATAATATCACATAGCTTTAACATAATGTGCAGTGAATTTCATAATAAGCATGACCTATTTGTAAATTAACTTTAAATCATGCAATTTGAGTAAAAGGAGGCTTGGGTATCATGGGTGAAGGGAACCCAAGAAAGAAATCCACATACCTTAGCTTGGAGATGAACTTGGTGAAGATTGGAGACAGAGACTTGAAGCTTGAAGAAGAACCTTGAAGGAAAAACTTTAGTTTTCGATGAGGGTTTGAGACTTGAATTTGGGGAATGAAAATATAGCTAAGTGTTTGAGTGAGTATTGGGGAATGTTTAGGATAATACGAGGGTGAAATATGGCTAAGTATAGCTAAAAACACATTTGGGAACTCTTAGGCCCAAGACTTAGAAGTCTTGGACCGAACTAAAAAACAGACACATTTTAACACAGCCGCGATGGAGATTCCTCTCTGGAAATTGCATTCTTGAAAAATTATAATTGCTAATCTTTAGCTCTTAAATTGAGGTTAGACTCTTTTTCACCCCAATTTTGACCCCCTGAATAAGAATAGGAAGTCAGATTTTTGATATCACGCACGAATTTTGAGATATATGACATTTAAAATTCTGGACATTCCGACGCATATTTTCGACACTTTTTGGGATCATTTTACAACTAGACGTTTTATTCTTCGCTACGATATTATGCATTTATTTTCATTTCTTACATGTTTCTTTTTTTATGCAACTTAATTTAATTTGTTGTTGCAGACCATTCAACTTGGGAATCAATTAAACATGACATGCATATCTAATCATAAAAATGAAACTTATCTGTTGGCAAATCCCAGCAATACATTTGAAATTCAAATGGTATGCTCCAAACTCTAAAATTGATGAATTTCATAGTTGAGAAATCATTGTTTGTAGTGAACAGTATCAAGAAATATTTTTATGTGATTCATTACTCAAGAACACAAGCTTTAATTGGAGAAGAGCAAAAGGATTGTGTCAATCAACCATTATTTGAACGTTTATTAATATATACAAGTAGTTATTATTATCAATGAAATATTTCTTGTTTCTTTTTTTACCCTATGTAAATTCTTTTGTTGTCAAAATATTTTTTTATTATTACTTTATTCATATAATGAAACTTCTCTTCTTCTTCTTTTTAAATGTAATTAGTATGTCTTTATTCATTTATGGATAATGTATGTATGTCCAATTTATTGAATTTTTGTTTGCATCCTATAATTAAATCAATTTTGACTTAGCAGCTTTGACTGTTCAAGGCAAACTCTACTTAGCCTTCAAAAATAGGGAGTATTTCCCCCTATTAAAAGTATATTCTAGATTGATTTTCTACTTTTAGTTCCAAGCATGCAACCTCATAGTATATTGTATTTCATCACATCACATTTGGGCTAATCGACTACATTTTCGAGGTTTATGTATAGAGATGATAAATTTATGAGTTAACCTAACTATTCAACAGATGAATAAAAATATGTATAATTTTTTTTATGATAAGACAAAATACATATACGTCAAGTTAGGGGATGAACACAATCGAACCGAAAATAATACCAAACGACAAACCAAATCAACTCTAGAAAAAGTTTGACTAGTTATTTAGCAACTTGGCGTGGTATTAAAAAGAAAATTTGACTATAGTTGAGTTAGTTTGATTTTAACTTTAAAAAATCAGTCCGAGACCAAACCAATCTGACATTATGTGTATAATTTTTGAAATTTACTATACATAAAAGTATCTTCTTTGATATATAACTTATAAGTATTTCTTATACTTTTTCATAGTTTGTATCTTTTGACATATTATTTCAAGTTTGACTTAGAAGTTAGAATGATTCAATAAATGTTATAGTCCATAAATATTGATAACTCTAAAAATGCTCAAATCAAAAATCAAATCAATGTTTTTTTAAAAAAGTTAAAATTTGGAGTCTAGGCTCATTTATTTAAAGCTAAATAAGATCCAAGTGCATATTTACTATAAATTTGGCCTAAAAGTGATCAAATTAAGGAAATAAATAATTTAAAACATGTCCCTTAAAACTACGGTTTCATAATTGCTCCTCACCCTTTGTACTCTCATTCATATTTTCACTCTGCCGCAAAAGATGTTTTATCACTTCCCGAGAGGATATCCTTGGCGTGGCCAACACTCATGGAGTATTGCTAGCCCCCAAGTGAACCACTCAGTCTTATCACATTCATTCAACCACATTCTAATAGCCAAAGACATCAATGTATAAGCAAATTTAAAGAAAAGAAATGACAAATGATAAATAAAGGCCAAAGGTCAAACAATATATCTGTCAACTATGTAAGACTAATATGAAAGAAATTAATCAAAACATAATCCAATCATAAGTCAACAGTCTATTGAAGCCTCTAAAATATCTAATTAAGTGGTGCCAATAACAAGCCCATGGATACCTCAAAATAAAATAAAAGGCTAAACCCAAAACTAGAAGGAAAAACATAATATCCTTCGAAAGTGGAGAGGACTCATCAATCAGCTGAATGTAAATAGGTTCTCAACGGGGTACCTGTTGATGATCGTTAATACTTATATCTACATCATGAAAAGATGCAGGCCCAAATGGACGTCAGTACGTGGAATGTACGAGTATGTAAAATGGCAGAAAGAAACATGTAAAAGGAGAATAACATCAACTCAAAAAGCTTAACTTAAGAAGTAAAAAATTCAACCATCATGTCAAGAGTCTAAAGTGAGAATATAGTTTAGACAATGACCACGCATATACCATCTAGTCCAATCTACTCAAAGTACTATCAAGGCCTAATTGGGAATTTCTCTAACCAACAACCATCACCTATGAGCCGGTGATGATACAATAAAGTGATGTCGTTGCCACATGCATCCAATACCTTGCCACAAAATAGGACATCCCATCAATGGATCCAAAATTAGTAAGATCAAGTCCTCTTTTTGGGACAATAGAAAACATCCTATTTTACGGTTCAATCCCGTCCTACGTTGGCTATGTAGTTTTTGAGTTAGAGTTGGACTTACTCTTACTTAACTTATTGCTCAATATTCCTCCCAAGACTTAATATGCTCATAAGACATCAACCTTATGATTAACTCATTCATTTAGTCTCATTGGACATTTGTCAACTCAATTCATCACATCAACTATCATCTCTTTGATTACATTCTTTTAAGGTTCAGCTCTTGACTCATAAAGATTCTATCATGCATCATTCTAACTAATAGCATCCAGGAAAAATAAAAGCAGAGTTAAAGCATTTAGAGATTTTAGAGACTTTTTAGACTTAAATTATGCGCATGTATACTCATTTAAATGAATTATGCAAAAATAACAAAAATTCATTCTAGGACTTTTGTAAAAAAGAAAAAATCATCTATTTCAAATATTTAATTCATAAAAGCTATAATTCATGCAAGATTATATAGAAATACGTTAGAATTTAAGAAAAACTTTCATGAAACATTAATGGGAGGCTCAATTCACTCACAACTCCACCAATCCGGGTTATAGGACATATGGAAGAATATAATCCATGTTTTGGTTAGCCTTACATACCTGGAAGCTTTGAATCTTGAAACAGCTTAGAAGAATTCTCAAGTTTTCGCTTCAAAGCCTACCTTTTTCTTCTTTGAACCCTTGCTCCAAGTTGGAGAGGATGTTTTAGTGTAAAATGGTTGAACTGACATATGTAGGGCTTTATTTAGGTATAAAAATGTCAGGTTTAGGCTTTGAAAGAGTGCAAAAACACCAAAATAAACTATCTTAAAAACCTGTCAAAAGTTGTCTACAGGCCCACCTATGGCCCGTAGGAACCCTTTCGTAAACTTTTGGGCAAATATAGGGGTCTCTGGATCACTTTCACGAGCCCAATATATGACCCAGAGAAGTTTCTACGATCCGTAGATGGGTCCGTAAAGTTTAGAGCCAAAAATTAGATTTTCAGGAATTTTTTCCATGAGTTAGCAGACGGGTCATACTTTAATCTATGGCCGGTAGGTCATCTTGTAGATATAACTCTGCTCTGGTAGTCTTCAATAAAATAACCATAACTTTTGACTCCAAAATCTAAATGAGGTGAAATCACTTGAGTTGCAAAGCTAATTCAAAGAGCTTTCATTTAGTAGGTCATGAGCCATCTAATTATTTGTGTGATAAGAGTTTGCATTGCAAAGCTAATTCAAAGAGCTTTCATTTGGTAGGTCATGAGCCATCTAATTATTTGTGTGATAAGAGTTATGATCATTTAAACTTAACCCTTGTATAATCTAACACTAGAAACACAATTTTATAGGAAAAATTTGAACTCGGCTAAGTACTAGAGGTCTCTTATGACCCTAATCCACTTGCAATATGTAAGAATGAATCTTGAAACATAGGTGCATGTAAGAATATAGCTATGGGTTGTCACATATTTCTTGCCTTTTTCCCAGTTGGAATTTCCTTCTGCTAATGTTGTGCGTGATAAATCTTGTTCGTCTTGTCTTATGGAGCTAGATCTGAGCCCAACATGCAATAATAACAAATCTCTCTATTTTCTTTTGTTTTATGGAATCATTTCTGTCTTCTAGTGTCTTGTTTTAGGTGTGTATTTTGGTGAAGGTTGCTGAAAAGGGGTAAAACCATGTAATCCATTTCAGAGTTGCTTTGTAAGTACCGCAATCTTTCCGCTTTTTCTTTACATCTTTCTTTTGTTGATTACTTTCTTTTTCCTAGTCAATCCAATAGAGGAGATACCCAAGTTGCTCCCAACCTCAGTCCTCTTGAAATCTGTAAAGGATATAAGTTCTCAGATGCAGATCTAGTTCTCCTACCCTCGCTTTTTTACTTTGCATCTCTTTTCATTTGCTAATATAACCTAGGCTAGTTAGTATTCTCAGAACTTTTATGTTCATCTTTTTGCCACGAACTAATCTGTAAATATCAAAGTTGTGAAATATTGTGGCTTGAATGTGGTTTGTCCTCATGATGTTATTGTATATAGATAATCTTCCTTATTTTAATTGAGACTGTTGGTATCCCACTTTTATCGCTGTTAAGAATATTCCTCCCCATCCTTGTTAGCTGATTAAAATTGTGTACTTGCATGCCTTCTTCCAAATTTGTCACGCCCCGGGATGATATCTTTGCGTGACCGGGACTCAAAGACTAATGCTAGTCCCCAAGAGAACCACTTGACCTTATCACAATCATTCATTCACAATCTAATAGTGGAAGACATCATCAATCAAGAAATACTTAATATGGAACAATAACCAAATTAATAATCAAAGGCCATATACCAACCAATCATTCAAATCAACAGAATAACACTAATATGAAAGAAAACTAGCCAAAATAATATCCAATCATAACTCGACAATCTAGTCTATGAAGCCTCTATCCATCAAAATGGTGCCAATGAAATGCCCATGGCTACCTCAAATCAAAGTAAAAAGGGCTAAACTCAAAACTAGAAGAAAGAAATGTGGTATCTTTCAAAAGCAGGGGAGGATTCATCAATCAGCTAAATACAAATGGGTTATCAACGCTGCACCTGTTGATGACCCCTAGTACCCATCTCTGCATCATGAAAAGATACAGTCCTAAATGGACGTAAGTATGTGAATTGTGCGAGTATGTAAAATGATAGAATGAACTCGATATAAGTAGAATACAATCATCTCAGAACACTTAGTCAAAACATTATAAGTCTAAAGAAAAGATAAAGACTAGATGTGACCAATCATAGACAATCCAATCTAATTCAATCCGAGTCAGAGTACTATCAAGACCTAGTTGGGAGTTTCTCTAACCAATAACCATCACCTATGAACCGGTGATGATACAATGAAGAAGTGTCCTTATCTACCCATTCAATACCTTATTAGGGTAAGGGACACTCACAATGTCGCGCCCCGGGCGAGTACCCTTGGCGTGACCGGCACTTGAAAAACCAATGTTGATTCCCCAAGAGAACCACTTGCCTCAGAATCACATTAACTCGACAGCAGAAAGATAACTCAGAAAGTAAAACATCATATGCAAGAAGATAAGTAAATGTAGAACTTTTATTATACCATAGCTTATAATGAAGATAAGTTTAGATACAAGATACTCCTTAAATACTCTACTCCAATGTTTATGAAGCCTCTACTCAACAGTCTATAATGGTTCAATGACAGGCTATGGATACCTCAATCAAAAGTAAATAAAGTAATCAAAAATAGTAAGAAGATAATAGGGCTCCTCCAGAATGTATGGGAGGGCTCACCAACTCTGGAAGCATACTGAACTAGACCTTAATAATGCGTAGACTGAAGTCCTCTATCACCTGGATCTGCATCATAAAATGATGCAGGCCCAAATGGATATCAGAACATGGAATATATTGGTATGTAAAATGGATTAAGAAAAGTAAAGCTCAACCCACTCCCCTCGACTCAACAACTCATTCTCAAAACGGTTTATGCAGTGTTATAGTAAAATCATGTTTTTTAAAAATAGGCTTAGTAAAATAGACTCTGTTTGAAATCTCATGTTCAAAACAATGTTGCTTAGGAGTTTCTCTAACCTACATTCCTCATCCCGCCACCTTTAATTAGGTGATGCACAATGAATCGGCATTTTTGCTACGCCCGCCCTTAACTTGCCACGGAAAAGGGCGATCAACCTCAACCTCGCTCCCTCAGATCCTAAGAGAGTGCCCACTTGGGGGACAAAAGTCACTATGTTATGCTGAAATGACTATCCTACATTGGCAAACGTAATTCTGGGGTGCTCCTCAAACGCCCAACTCGATGTTCAATACTCCTCCCAAGACTAAAATATGCTCGACTCCTCAATCAACTCATCAATCAGCTCAAAACTCAGCCACATAGGATCATCTTATCTCAATTACTCAACAATTAAATCAATGCAACCAATCAACTTGACTCAGACTCAAACGGTCATTTAGACTTACCCAAATGGACTCCTCATATATAGTACATGCTAGATAGTCATGTGTAATAAAATATATGACTCAAATGCATCATGCTTCTCATGCTTAATCATACTCAAATTTACTCAACTCAACATGCTCAATTTATTCAACTCAACATGCTCAATTTATGCATAAGATTTCCATGAAGACATTTAATTTAGGTTGCATGCTATCAAAGATGAAAACGCATGTACAAATCTCATATTAGAATACCCATGCAATGCAAGAGATTACCTCATGTAGCATAATAAGACCTCAAGATAGATACAAGGATTTCAATATTAAAATAGTAAAGTTTCTCAAAATCTCAACTTTTTTCCCCGAAATAATATTGACTCAAGAAGATAAAGGAGTGCGTGAAGGAAATATTTCACACGTTGGTAAGCCTTACATACCTGAAAATTGAAGAATAATCGATCTTCATCCAATCTTTGCTCTTGGATAGCAAACCCTAGCTTTTTCCTCTTCTCTTTTTTTGATCTCAAGAAAACCCTCAAGGTGGAATGAGTGATTAATGAGCTTAGGGTTTATTTTCAAGGCTTTAATAAGATAAAAGCTTAGAATGGACAAAGATGCCCTACAGTAAAACTGTCGACAGGGCCTACGAGACCCCGTATACGACTCGTAAACCCTCCTAAAAGTCATAACTGCTCCTTATAGGTGAGGAGTCTAAAAATTCTGAATCTCTGAAAATTGATACGAGACCCTCTTTTACGATTCGTAATCTGACATACGAGTCATAACTGACCTCTCGTAGCTGGAGAGGCCTTGCAACATGAAACACTGGAACTTTCCACGAAATCATCCTCTATGAGTTATTGGATGCTATACGAGTTGTAAGTACCTTTTGTAACCTAAAGGGTCCTCAAACTCTGAATCACTGGAATTAAGTACAAAACTTGGTCTACGAGTCGTAACCCACTCTACGACTCGTAACCCCTCTCATAAGACCTATTTTAGCAACTTTTCATCAAATTTTCTCAGCAACCCTTTGCATATACTCATCCAAATAATATAGGAGAAATTAAGGGGTGTTACACACAATCAATCAATAAGTTCTTCAGCGATATGACCCCTATCAATCATCCTATGTTGGCAACATAGTTATTGAGTTTAAGTTGGACTTACTCTGACTCAATTCGGTGCTTGATACTCCTCCCAAGACTCAATGCTCATAAAATAGTCAACCCAATTAATGAGTCTCATAAGGACTCTTATCAATCCATCACAATTAAGCCTTTCATCCTATCAACCGTCCAATCAGTTTTCAATCACATCTTTCAAGAGGGATTCAGACAATCGTTAAGATTGTAATCTTTTATTTAATAATATCTAGAGTTCATGAATAACTTATACCAAAATACTTGTTCAGTAAATCAAGTTGATGATCATCATCAACATAAAAATATATAAGATATATATAGTTTATAGAAAATCTCCAAAAAAACATGCATAGAGACTCAATATTTTTACAATCTTTTTATTACCATCAATGGCCATACGTGGAAGAACAATTCCATGCTTTAGACCAACCTTACATACTTGGGAGGAAGATAGACATCGAACTAGCAAGATTCTGGCTTTAAAATCTTAGAACCCTAGTCATTTCTCCTCTTCTTAACGTTAGTTCTTTTGCTTAGATGTATGAAAAGTCTAAGGAACAAGTTTTGAAACCCTTATAAGGTCAAAAATAGTTGGTTCCAATAGTGGAATAAGTATAGGAGGGGTGAAAAAAAGTCTGGAATGCCCCTCATTAAAATTGAAATTTTGTACTATGATAGACCCAATCCTCGATGTCGATTTGGTCCCTCGAGGTTCATTTTTTTACGAAAAATTTTCAATCAAATTTCTAACCTCGTAGAAAATATTAGAGTCAAAATTAAATGTAGGTCCGCGAAGTGGATGTGTCGTACACTCTGCTGAAAATTGCACTTTTACTTCAAAAAATTATATTTTTATCCGTCTGCTCTAAAATCCAACTAAAATCACTTTCCCATATAATTTTTCATCCTAATCACAATTCTGGCCTCGTATTGACCAAAAAAGTTAAGGATGATGCATTGTGCAAGTGTTCTATCTTCCAGAGGTGTTTTGATAATTTTATCGAGTGTAACATTATCTCCTCCTTGGAATCATTTGTCCACTATAAATAGAGATGGACTCGAGGTACAAATAACAACAAAGACTCATCCAAACAACCAATCAACTAATTAGACCCTCTAGACAATCAACGATCAACCCAAAGATAAACAAATCAATTTAGATGAAGGATAAGGACATTACCTTCAACATTTTCATTATTGGGCACAAATAAATATGGATATTTGATTTTCATATCTTCCCATTTGGCCTCCTTAACAAATTGATTTCTCCACAGGACTTTGACTGAGGCTATCTCTTTAGTCCTCAAGTTGTGAACCTGACGATCAAGAATCTGGACCAGGATCTCTTCATAGGACAAGCTATCTTTCACTTTAATATTATCTAGGTATTACTAATAAAGGATCTCCAAAATTTTCTTTAACATCAAAACATGGAAGTCCGGATGAATCATGTCTAACTCAGAAGGCAACTCCAATCCATAAGCAACATTCTCAATCCTCTTCAAAATCTGGTAAGGACCAATATAGCGAGGACTTGGCTTTTTTTTTTTCCAAATCTCATAATGCCCTTCATGAGTGACACTTTTGAGTACACTCAATCATTCACATCAAAATCTAAGTCTCTTCTTCTTATGTTAGTATAAGATTTCTGACAACTTTGTGCAATCTTCAACCTCTCTCTAATAACCTTCACCTTCACCAAGGATTGATGAACAAGATCAGGTCCAATTAATTCAACTTCACCAATTTCAAATCATCCAATGGGTGATTTACATCTCCTCCCATACAAAGCCTTATACGGAGCTATCTAAATACTTGTATAATAACTATTATTATATGCAAACTCAATGAGAGGTAAATGATCATCCCAATTACCTTTTAAATCAAGGACACGAGTCCTCAATATATTCTCCAATATCTATATTGTGTGTTCTGTTAGCCATCAGTCTGGGTATGGAAGGTTGTACTAAGATTGACCTTAAGCCAGTCCTTTCCGAAAAAATCTCCAAAATTGAGATATGTATTGAGCTCCTCTATCCAAGATGATAGATATTGGAACTCCATGCAACCTTAAAATCTCATGGATGTACAATCTAGCATACTCTTTTGCAGTGTCAATTGTCTTAACTGATAAAAAATGAGTTGATTTTAATCCTATCCACAATCATCAATATTGAATCATGCTGCTTTGGTTACCTCGACAAACCAGGGATAAAGTCCATATTGATCATCTCCCACTTCCATTCAGGAGTTTCAATGTTCTGGGCCAATCCACATGGCCTTTGATGTTCAACTTTGACTTGTTCACAATTTGAGCACTTGGAAACAAACTTAGCAATATCCTTATTCATTCCACTCCACCAATAGACTTTTCTCAAGTCATGATACATTTTCGTAGAGGCAGAATGAATGAAAATATCTAAAACTATGGGCTTTAACCATAATCCTATCTCAAACACCATTAACATTTGGGACAACAGTCTACCCTAAATCTCAGCACACTATCTCCTCTTTTGAAGAAAACCATAACCTTTTGTTTATGGACAACTTCCTTCAGTTGTAGTAGAATAGAATCTTGGCCTTACTTCTCTTTCACCTCTACCACTAGAGATAAAGCAGACCCATTCTAAATATTAACTCTACCTTCATTAGACTCTTCAATTTGAATATCCAATCGGGCCAATTGATGCACTTCCTTATCCAATTATTTCTTCCCCTCCTCAATGTAGGTCATACTTCCAATAGATAACCTGCTAAAAGCATCAACTAGGGGTGTGAAAAAATTAAACCGATCAATAAACCGAATCGATAAAAATATCATGTGTTTGTTGTTATTGGGTTATTAGGTTATCAGGTTTTTAATGGGTTTGAAAACAAAATTATTGGATTATTGGTTCGATATTGATTTTTACTATTAGGTAATTAGGTAAATCGCTAACCCAATAAGATTATAATAATTACTATTTTACCCCCTCATAAATATTAAATATTAGTGATTTAATACTAATAGGATACTATAGTAATACTTTACCTATTTTAATTTTTATTGTGCATAAGTGATTTGTTACCCATTCTAGTATTTAGTCTTTAATCTTTACTCTTTCGCACTTCATCTAATTTTATTAATGCAAATTTTCACTATCATCCTTATCGGGTAAATCGAAAATCGAACGATTAAGGACTTAATATCGATAAATCTAAACCCGATAAAAAATATTTTATTGGTTTATTATTGTTTTAGCATATTTAAAAACTGATAAATCGAACCGTATAAACTCGAACCGAATCGAACCGACCGATGTACACCCCTAGCATCAGCAACAACGTTAGCTTTATCTGGGTGGTAGAGAATGTTCATGTCATAATCTTTGACCAACTCTAGCCATATCTTTTGCCTCAGGTTGAGATCTTTTTGATTGAATACATATTGCAAGCTTTTATGGTCATTGAACACATTCACATGCAATCTTTACAGAGAGGGGAGCCATATCTTTGGTGCAAATACCACCGCTGCCAACTCAAAGTCATGGTTGGATAGTTCCTCTCATGAACCTTAAGATGTCTGGAAGTATAAGCAATACCTTTACCCTTTTGTATCAATACACATCTCAATCCCACTCTTGAGACATCACAATGAATTACGAATCCATAAGTCCCTTCAGGTAAGGTCAACACAAGAGTAGTTGTCAGCTTTGTTTTCAACTCTTGGAAGCTCTTCTCACATTCCTCATACCAGTGAAACTTGATCTTCTTCTGAGACAATATGGCCTAGAAAAGCCACATACTTGAGTCAAAACTCACTCATTGAAAATTTTGCATAAATTCATTCTCTTTCAGAGTTTGAAGAACAATTCTGAGGTGATTGACATACTCCTCTTCATCTCTACTGTATACCAAGATATCATCGACAAACATGATCATGAACATATCAAGATACTATCTAAATACTCTGTTCATCAAATCCATGAAGACTGCTTAGTAGTATGAATAGTTGTTTTATCAACATATAAAGTTATTCTTTTAGTTATCTAACTATATAGTACACACTTATTTTTCAGGTAAATAGATTCGTGGGTTTTGTGTTTTCCACATAGACCCTGGCTTAACAATTGAAGTGTTTGTCTCTATTCAATTCCAAGTCACCAATTTTGTCATTTTGACAATTTTTGGCTTTATAAATAAGTGAATAAAGTGTAGTGGTAAAATGTAAATGGTTGAATCCTTGTAATGACAATGGCCATCCTTAGTTATAATGAGCATATATAACACAATATAAAGAGGTACGGCATCAAAAGAGATATAAATTTGAATAAGGAAGACACTGAAATATATTACATGCATACCAAATTAGTTAATAATATATGAACAAACCTCTAGTAGGAGACAAAACTAATAACATGTAATTATTAGTTTAATTCATTGTTTAGTTTTGTATTAAGATTAATTTGGAAGTCACAACACGTGAACACCTAATTGTAATGAATGCACTTAAAAAAAAACTTAAAAGTCAAAAACAGATTAAGTAAAGAAGTGAAGAAGTTCGAGGTGTAAGATTTCAAGAAATAACATTGTTAATTAACACTCTGATGGAGGTTTGCGATTGTACAGAAGGTGGAAAGCACAAGTGGCAGGAGTTTGAAATGCGACAAAGAGTTTGTATTGTGCAGGTCTTTTAGTTTGGATTTTTTAATTAAGTTAGGGGTATTTTTGTAATTTAACTTATATTTTAGTGAATTCATGTTTTTAAGGTACTATAGATATAGATATTCAAAGGAATGCCAACATTAATCTATTAAATCTAAGTCTATGAAGACTCTATCAACTATCCAAAAGGTGTCATGGCTACATCAAAAAAAAAAAGAAAATGCTCAACTCTAACAAGAAAAATGAAAATGATTTTCTTCAAATGCAAGGAGGTCTCGAATCTCGATCATCACTACCTCTGAAAGAAGATAGATCTTCATTGGAGCGCTTGTTGATGATCTCTAGTATCTGTATCTATATTTTATGATGCAACGCCAAATGACATTAGTATATGAAATATACAGTATGTAAAATAGCCAAACCAAAAATCATACACAATATAGAAACAACTCGACTCAATAATGCTTTAAAATGGACTTAATAAAATACAACTCAAGGATTTTATCTAACTAAAAATTCATTACTTGTGAGCTAGTGACAATACAATGCTTTGCACTATTATTGTTGCAATCGTCAAATATTTTGCCAAAGTAAGGAACGATCAACTTCATTGGATCCATAATCAATCAAAGTTCTTTTTTATTTATTGAGAATGAAATAAATAATCATGCAATAAAAATATTATATATAAAAAAGTATGGGGTAAAATATACTTCTTCACGTGTTTCTCATCAAATGAAATATGTAAAACAAATAACATACATTTACTTAAATTTTGATTGTCCATCTTTATAGATTAATAAGCTCAGATAACATCAACCACATAATAAGATATTGATCTGTTACATAAACTAAATATTGTTTTTTCACGTATAATTATTTACCTAAATCATTAAGTTTTAATAATGTTATCATACATAACTTCTTATTATATAACTCAATATGTATGTGCAATGCACGTGTCAAAAAACTAATTGATTTTTAAAATTATCAAACTTTTAAAAATATCAAAAGCACAATGAAGAAGGAGTACAATGATTTCATTATACAAGAACAAAGGTGATATTCAAAGTTATAATAATTACAGGGGTATTAAGTTATTAAATCACACTATGAAGATTTAAGAGAGAGTGGTGGAGATGAGGGTAAGGAAAGTAGTGTCTATTTCTGAGAACCAATTTGGATTTATGCCGAGACAACCAACTACTGAAGCAATCCATCTTGTTCAGAAATTAGTGGAGAAATATAGGGAGAGAAGGAGGGACCTTCATATGGTGTTCATTGACCTGGAAAAAGCCTATAACAAAATTTCAAAGATTGTTTTATGGAGATGTCAAGGGGTGAAAGGTGTTCTAATGGTGTATATTAAAGTGAAAAAGGATATGTATGACAGAGCCAGAACTCAAGTAAGAATGGTGGAAGGAGACTCAGAATACTTTTCTGTTGAGATGGGACTCCATCAACGATCTAAGTTAAGGCCTTTTCTTTTTGCTTTGGTAATGAATGAGCTGACACGGTCCATTCAGGAGGGGGTGTCATGGTGTATGCTATTTGCAGATGACATAGTACTGATTGATGAGACTCGGGCCAAAGTTAATAATAGATTGGAGGTTTGAGAGATACTTTGGAATCCAAAGGGATTAAATTGAGCAGAACCAAAATAGAATACTTGGAGTTTAAATTCAGTGTTGTTAGAGATGAAGAAGACATTGAAGTGAAGCTTGTCACTCAACGTATTTCTACAAGAGAATGCTTTAAGTATCTTGGATCCATCATCCAGAGTAGTGGCAATATTGAGGATGATGTTACACATCGTATTAGGGCAATATAGACGAAATGGAGGCTTGCCTCAGGAGTATTGTGTGATAAAAAAAATATCATCTAAGCTTAAAGGCAAGTTTTATAAATGGTGGTTAGACCATCTTTGCTATATGAGGTGGAGTGTTGGCCAATTAAAAATTCACATGTTCAGAAGATACAGGCTAAGGAGATGAGGATGTTGAGATGGATGTGTGGCATACCAGGAGTGATAGGATTAGGAATGAGATCATCTGGGAGTAGATAAAGATGGTGTTAATTGGAAAAAAATGACTTTGATTTTCGAAAATTCAATTTAATCACGTAATTGATTTAAGTATACACCAAACTTTCAAAATTAAACAGAGTCGCCACTTAATTTTTTTAATAAAGAAAACTAATTTAAATGTTAAAACTCAACAGAAAAATCTTACAATTTTCCAAAAAATGGGTAAGAGTTCAATTTTCATTTTTGAGAAGAGATTAATCACTCAAAATAGTCGCTAATTTGCGGTTGACCAACGATTAAGACATTTTGACTAACTTTGAAAAATTAACTAATTTTGAAAGAATTGACTAACTTTGAAAAATTTGATTAACTATGAAAAATATTGACTAACTTTGAAAAATTATCTAACGTTGAAAAAAATTAAGCAACTTTCAAAAATGACTAATACTTGAACCATTTTTTAAAAAAAAAGAGTTTCATCAAAATCTAATTTGTAGAAATAATTCTCACACTAAAGAAAAGTCATTAAAATGGAAATCAACATAAATGGCAGACATATTGAGAAAATAAATTAGATTAAATACCAAATAATACTAAGCTAATATTAGAGTTAGACAAATACCAAATACTTCAAAATAAGTAATAAAACACACGAAAATAATTAAAATAACAATTTGGGCTTGACAGGACCGAATTCAAATCTTGTCCTAATTGTAAAGATTGGGCCTGCCCGGTCCATTAACTCCTCGCTGCTGCTGCTTGGGCCTTTTTGTCCTCATTTTCTGCTTGTATACAGTGAGTGTACAACAGTGTATACACTATGTATACTGGTGTATATGTCTACTCCTCTGCATTCCATAACCTGTATTTCAGCTTCCAAGACGATGTAGAATGCTTCCTTTCTTTTGCAAGTCGACTAGGCTGACTCAAAGAGGGAAGTTGGGCCTCCACGGCCCAACAAAATGCACACGAGAGGAGAGGAGTTCATTTAGGACTCCAAAATGATTCACATGCAACAAGAGAATTAAAATATGAATTAGTATATGTAAAGACCCTTTGGATAATTAAACAAAAGGAGGCAGTAAGCTTAGAAGAATAAATTGACCACACATAAAGAGAAGCATTGTTGTGATGTAATAAAATTAGCTAAACAATAAATGGACTAGTATATAAGTTCACTGCATTTGTAGAACACATGACACCTGAAACACTAAACTTAGAGGACTGATTTTTCTGGACAAAACATATCTTAAAATGATGATTTTTTCAACATGTCTTACACCTGAAACTAGACACCTACTAAAATAAATATAGAACTTGAAAACTTGGAGGAATTTCCTACACAACTCAAGCCACATAACAGATTTAAGTGGGAAGAGATTAATAATCAGAAAATAGGTAGAAAATGAGAGAAAATGGGATAAACTAAGGCAAAACAATATCTGAAATCTTAAACTAAAGCCCTTCCCAGTTCTTCAGTTAACATAAGGAATGGGGACAAGAATAAAATTTCAAACAACAACAGGAAGAAGCATTCGAGTATTGTTATCACTAAACTCAAAGTTACAATCCAAAATGGAATTAATAAGAACTTGTAAAAAAACAATGAATTAGTAAAACAAAGAAACTATTAAAGAAGATAACTAGAACAGAGATGAGAAGCTTAGACTCAAAAAATTGGGATGAGAGAACTAGACATTAATAAACAAGTCACGACCAGTAATGAACCAAAGAAATCGCAAGGTGTATTCTCCTAACAGAAAACCTAGCACATTTTGACATAAATGGGAACCACATTCGAACAAATACAGAGTTGAAGACAAACACATTCATATGAAAGGCTGGCTGGAAACATAAGAGTGAACAAGAGTTAAAATGTTTGAGAACGCACAAACTCTTTCACATAGATTCAAAAGCAAAACAACTACAACTGATTCAAACATTTATTCAAAGCCTAATAGGAGTAAATAATGATCCCTAAATAGACAAGATTAGAACCTCAACAAACAGGTCAAACAAGCTGGAAGAATGAATAAAGAAATCATGGGTTTACGTATCATCTCAAAATAACTCAAATGATTAGTTAAGAATCAAAGCCAAAACCTGAATCAGAAACAGATGCGAGAACCACATGCACTCGTTCGACAGAAACTTGAGCTTATATCAGGGGGTTTAACTGGTTTCATCAAGCAAGCTCGCGATCAAGAGTTAAAGCAAAAATGAGGTTCAAATCTTTAATAATCCATACCACAATCTACAATGTAGAGTTTGGAAATTAAAGAAAAACCAGACAAAGTCTTGAAAAAAGAAATCAACCACAGGATGACATTATTAATGCTCATACAAAAATGAACCAGAAAACAGAACAGGAAGCAATATTAACCAGAGAAAGAGTAAAACATCAGTAAACAACCAAACACAAAATCGAGAACCCTTATATAGCTTGGAAGAAAAGAAAAATAAATTAGGATTACCTTTTTAGGAGCAACGAATTGGGACAACGACGACGAGCTGAAAAAAGTTTCCACCACCTAAAAACGTATCCTATTTTCGAAGCTCAAAATTTTCGTCTTCAAAAGCTCCTTTGAAGTTGAATCAAGTTCTGGGAAATTACTTCAAAAATAGAATTGTTGTGCATGTCTTTTTAAAGAATGAGAAAGGGCTATGACTAGAAATTTGATGTTTGCGGGGGAACTCGCTGCTAGAACAATGGAAAAGGGGAATTTATAGGGGATGATTTCGAATTAGGGATTTTCAAATTCAAATTCCAAAATCAGGATAAGGAGAAACTCCACGAGTCCCACATCACAGCCATCAATTTTAATCGATGGCTGTGGGATGCAACACGATGCAAATTCCCTCCAACGACTCGCGTACGATCGGATAAGGGTGAGGGAGAAGAAGACACGTATGTATGAGTTTGTTAGGAGGAGAACGTTGGATTTTGGCTGGGTTGTTGGTCTAGTGCTTCGTCGATGAAGGTATAAGGGAGAAGGAAAGAGGAGATAGAAAAGGAATTGGGGGCGT
>JAABOM020010870.1:0-58634 GCA_011800125.2 Solanum clarkiae | reverse complement strand
AAGAGGGGACATTCGACTTCATAGATGAAATTTACCATCTTCCTACCATTATTAAAGAGGAAAACTAAAACATATTCTACCAACTAAGGAACCAAAACGTGTCCAGTTCAATGGAACAGAGGTTATCACACAAATGAAAGCATATCAGTGATACTAAATAGGAATTTATCATAAAAATGCGCACTGCTCATGCCCTCTTAATCACATAAAGAAAGGGTGGGTATACAGTTGTGTAACTTGAACAAGTATCACATTCACTAGAGATGAACCAACGTACGCAAAAAAAGAGTTTGAGCAGGCAATAAACTTCAAACACCGCAATAAGAGGCTAAACTTAAGGAAGAGTCAAGGCTTGAAGCGGTGACGACAGATTTGAATGAGAAAATGAAACAAGTAAAGAAATCAAGACCAGGAAGGGGTTTAAAATCACTCTCCCTAATTTGTAATGATTAGCCAACAATGAGCAACTGGAAAGAGATATGGTCTAAACCAAGTATGTCACCAATTTTATGCCAATAGCTATACATATATTCCTAAAATCCTAATAGTCAAACATCTCGAGAGCAGTTGGTGAGTTATGTCGCCTTCACGTTGATTTAAATGACACCATCATAACATTTAACGCTCAAGTATGCGGAATAGGCAGCCATCAATCCACAACGAAAGGGAATTAAACAAGCATACATCAGATAGTTAAACAGCCAGCCCTTTATATCAACAATTTTATACAGAAATTTCAGAGGAAAACTAGTAGCGAACGAGCACATGTTGATAGAACCAAGATGAACAAAAACCAAAATGATATTTCACTCCCAGAAACAAAGAAAAAAATATAAAAATAAGAGGGATCACTGACTTTGTGTAGAGCAGCAAACTAAAGCTTCATCGTCCGATTTCGATCCCGAACTCTTTTTGAACTCGAATTCGAGACCAGAAACAGAAGGACCACAGTAGAAGGATGAAACAACTCTCGCTTAAAATTTTTTGTCTTCTTTTAAAACTATATTCTTCTGATTTGTTTTCCCAATCTCTTTCTTGTGTTTTTCTAATGTTTTCTCGTCTTTTCTTTTGGTGTCTCTTCTGTGTTTTTTTGTTGTTTTTAGTCTTGTTTTCATGTCTCTATTTATAGGAATTCCCGACTTAAGAATATGGATTTGAAATTCCATAAATCAGAGAGGACCTTTGTGCCATAACATGGTTGCAAGAATCTTGAAGAAAATCTCCTTTTCAGGTTGGAGATTTGGAAGGTTGCTCCGCTCTTGCCTTTGTCCCTCGGGTATTTCGATGAGGCTATGGTTAAAAGGGAGAAAAGTTTTGAGAATCTTGCTAAGGGTGGAAGATAGGGCAAGAGGGGCGGCACAGGGCAGCACAATGGCTTCCATTTTTGGTGGTGAGGAGAGAAAGGAAAGAAGCTGAGGGCGCTAGGTTAGAGTTTTTTGAAGAAATTGGAGAAGATGGGTCTGATGGGGAAAAGAGAAAGCAGCTTTGAATGTTGTGTTTTTGGGGGAAAGAAGAAAGGGAGATGAGGGAGACGTTGAGGTGTCTTGGGCATTGGGAAAAGCTAATCTAATTTTCAATCGTCCGATCTTCTGATCGGACGGTTCAAAACAATTCAAGGATAAATAAATATAATAAATAAAAGGTTGAATTAATTAGGACCATTGAATTGAATTGGAGGGTCAGGATTTGAGCTTAAGAAGAACAATCCTTGTGCTTCCTACGTGGCACATGCATATTGACTGATTTTGAGGGGGTTGGATCTCCAAGTCTTTTGCCCAAATAGCATATTTAAAATATGATCAAATTATTTATTAAATAGCCATAGTGAAATAAATTAAAATAGTTATTTTGCAAGATTAAGTGATTTGACAAAACTTAATCTTTCAAAAATAAAATTAGCATGGATTTATAATAAAATTAATTGATCAAGCTTCTTCATATGAAAATATTACTTGTAACGAGGAATTACATTTAATAAAGAATTGATTTAACACTTAAAATCATATTTGTTTGTCATAAATTTCTCAAAAATGCTAAAGCAAGTAGCAAGTATTCTTTTTTTTTTTTAAATATTCATCTTTGTAAGAAATCATATCCATAAAATAATTTTAAAATAATAGTAGTAGTAGTAATAACAATATTATAATAACAACAATCGTAGTAATAATATTTCATCAAAATCTTATTTTATTTTATTTTTGTAAAGAAAAAACTCTTTTTTCGTGGATGCTTAGCTAATTAAATACAGAGAGCCAAAATTGGGTGTCAACAATCAGTCCATACAAACTTAGTCTTCTTGTGGGTCAACTTAGTTATGGGAGAAGCAATAGAAAAGAACCTATCCACAAATCTCCAGTAGTAACCCGCTAAGCCCAAGAAACTTTTAATATTTGATGGGGTCAATAGTCTAAGACAATTTCTAATCACACTCGTCTTTTTTTTAGGATCCACCTTAATACCATCCCCCAATACTACATGACCTAGAAAGGAAACCTCTTTCAACCAAAATTCACATTTTTTTCATACTTGGCATACGACTTCTCTTCCCTCAATTTTCGCAATACCACCCTTAAATGACTCACAAGCTCATTCTCACTATGAGAGTAGATCAAGATATCATCAATAAAAACAACCATAAACAAATCAAGGTAGGGTTTAAAGACCATATTCGTAAGATCCATGAAGATAGTTGGTGCATTGGTCAACCCAAAAGACATAACTACAAATTATAATTCACATACCTAGTCTGGAAGGCCGTCTTGGGAATGTCACACTCCCTCACCTTTGCTTGATGATACCCAGACCGAAGATCAATCTTAGAGAAGTGACTAGCCCCTTGAAGTTGGTCAAACAAATCATTGATCCTTGGTAGAGGATACTTATTCTTGATGGTAACCCTATTAAGTTGCCGGTAGTGAATGCACATTCTAAGGGAACCATCCTTCTTCTTCACAAACAACACTGGTGCACCCTAAGATTATTGGCTAGGCCTAACAAAGCCCTTCTCCAACAAATCCCTCAATTTATCCTTCAACTCCTTTAACTCCGCCAGGGTCATACGGTAAGGGGGTAGAAATGGGTTGAGTATTGGAAAGGAGGTCTATACAAAAATCTATTTCCCTTTAGGGAGGAACATTAGGAAAGATATTAAGGAACTCATTTATTACCGAAACCGACTCTATAGGAAGGACTTTGGACTCAACATCCCTAACCCTCGCAAGATGATAAAGGCACCCCTTAGAGATCAACCTTTAGGCTTTAATGCAAGAGATGAACCTACCCTTGACCACCACATCATGACTCTCCCACTCAAGGATGGTTCATTTGGCAATTGGAATTTGATCCTATGGGTTCTACAATCAATAAGAGCATAATATGCATGCAACCAATCCATCCCAAGAATAACATCAAAATCAGCCATATCCAACTCAACAAGATCACAAGGCAATATTTTATGCAAGATGCAAATGGGACAATTTCTATAGACCTTTCTAGCAACAATAGATTGAGTAGACACCTCATAAGACTCACACAACAATTTGAGTTCAACATGAAACTTTTTGGCAACAAGAGGAGTAACAAAAGAAAGAGTGGCATCCAGGTCTATCAATGCATATGCATCAAAATCAAAGACTTTTAATATACCGGTGATGACATCAGGCACCTCAACTAGCCCATGCCTCCCTTTAAGAGCATAAAACTAATTGTGCTTTGGGATACCACGTTGTTGACCTCCTCTCCCCAAAGGAAGCGCATTACCACCCCCACCTTATGGATGACCATCTCTACCCTTGTTGAGATTTCATGGACAATCAGTCATTTTGTGGCCTACTTCCCCACAATCAAAACAAGCATTGGTATCCTCAAGCATGGGCCACCTTGACCCCTATCACACTTTGGACACATAGTATTAAGCACCACACCACCATCACCTTGGGCCCTTGGGAAGTCATTGGCAAATCTTCTATTAGGAGCATGAGAAGACCCTTGGCGTTGATGAAACCGACCACCCTTGGGGGTTTAGAACTTACTATCAAAATGGGCCCTCTTGGCCTCATGACCCCTTCTCTTCCTCAATTTCTTGCCCTCCAATTGTTCGGCATAAAGTCATCAAGCAGGACAAATCCATGTCACTAATCAACATAGCAGCCTAACACTCCCTGTTCACCAAATCGGATACAACCATCACAAACTTATTCATCCTAAACCTCGGGTCGGCAACCAAGTGCGGAGCATATTTAGAGAGTTGGTTGAACTTGAAGGCATACTCCCTCACACTCAAAGATCCTTGCATTGAATTCATGAACAACATCATTTTGGCCTCCCTAAGCTTAGGACGGAAGAACCGATTAAGGAAAGCCGCCTTAAACTCCTCCCAAAGTATCACATTGTTATTCCCCTTCTTCTCCTTCCATTAAGTATACCATATTTAAGCCACCCCCTTGAGTGGGTAAGTCACCAACGCTGCCTTCTTCTCTAATCTAACACCCATAATAGCTAACACTTTGTACACCTCATCAATAAATTCTTGAGGGTTCTTATCCACTTTAGACCCATAGAACTCTGGTGGGTTCATTCTCGTAATGTATCTCCCTAGAGATGCTGGAGTAGGAACATGAGGGGCTTGGGCCCCTTGAATGACTTGATTATCCATAACTTGAGCTAGCAAGGTAAGAGCATCCTAGAGCTGTCCATGTGCTGGTTGTTCTTTAGGACTGTGGGCTCTTCTTCCTCTTGTATTAGCCATGATCTAAAATTGGAAAAGAACATTCATTAGTGGGGAAACCTTACCTAACTTCTACAGCACGACATAGATATGAAGAAGGGAAACATTTCCTAAAACGTCTGATAGCCTCTTACTCTTAGTTGTGGTGCACAACACAACTATGAATAAGACTCTAATCAATACGGTGTATTAGATGCCGAGGACCATTAATAACTTAGTGCTATGATATCAAGTTTGTCACAACCCAAGCCTAGGGCCTAGATGTGACACGACGAATGAGGAACTTGAAGGGACCCCAATAAAGCCTCTTAACATATCATTACACATCCTTGGCCATGAAAGCAATTAAACAACAATAAAGGAATAGAAATAAGGGCAAAGGGACTCAGCGAAATCTTTCATATCATAAAACATCAAAAGAGTTAAAGAGAATCAAGCCTATGGCATCATTATATAACTTGTCCAACAACACCTCTAAACATAGAACTTAGTGGGGGCCAAGAAAAGAAACTGGGCTCATCATCATAATCAAAAGTATAAAATAAAGGAAAGATACTCTTTATACATAGAATAAGATCAAAGACATTGTCCCCGAAATTGAGGTCTTACCAACTTGCATTGTAGAGATAGTACTAGCCACAGGAAGGATGATGATGATCATGAGGAGCTCCGTTCCTACATGGTAACATTATGTAGGAATAGAGTATGCGTTAGTACATTCGAAGGTACTAAGTATGTAGGATGCAATGCAACAAGAGATAGGTAACATAGGCAAAATATAATATCATAAGCAATGGATAGCATAATAACAGTATGACATGTATGAATGATGCTTGAAGTAAAACATGCTTATATAGAACATATTATATGTGAAGGAATAGTCCATCATCATAGACCAAGTAAACTTAGTACTTGGAATCCAAGGTAGACCACCCCTTAGAAGTGATTAAGGAATCAACCCCTCAATTGGTTAACGGACATGACTACCCCCTATTGAAAGTGATTGAGGTATCAACCCCTTAATTTTTTGATGGCTTACCATTCTTATCTTAGGCAATTGACGTATCAACCCCTCAATTTGTTGACAGACATGACCATCCTTCGCTGGAAGTGATTGAGGTATCAGGCCCTTAATTGGTTGATAGGATACCACCCCTATCCAAGGTGATTGAGGTATCAGCCCCTCAATTGGTTATGGTCAACTCACAAAACTATACATATATATCATGACATCAACACATGTATCTATCCTTTGATCATCATAAAGTCACTTAACTCATATGCCAAGCATTAGGCCTTCCAACAACTCAAGATACACTAACTGGATATTTTATCAAACACTTGACTGGTGTATAATTCTAGTACAACATCATGCAATTCAAGAGTGATATCATGCAACAAAAATCAATGTAAAACCACCCACCAATACTTGGTAGTACCCTCATATAATATACATTAAAATCCTTCATCAAATCTCAAGATAGATCAAAGATTCATAGCGAAAACATGCTTAAACAATCACACTTTTATGAAACCCTAACATAGTTCATAGTCAAATTCGTAGTAAGTAAGACACATAAGTAAGTTAACTTAGAAACATGCAATTTATGTAAAAAGGGAGCATGGCCACTATGGGTGAAAGGACCCAATGGTTGAAACCCACATACCTTAGCTTTGGAGAATTCCTTGATGAAGATTGGAATGGAGACTTGAAGCTTGAATGAAATCCTTAAGATCTGGAATGAGTTTTGGCACTTGAATTTTTAGTGAAATGTTTGTCTAAGTATTCGAGAGAGTATAGGGGAATGTCTTGTATGATATGGTATTGAAATATTGCTAAGTATAGGTATTTTCATATATGGAAAAATTTAGGCCCAAGACCCAGAGGCCTTGGACCGAAACAACAAAACTGGATAAAAATAACACTGGTCCATGACGGAGGAGCGTCGTGGTACCAATGCTGACCCACACTGAAATTCCAAATTTTTGGAATTTTGAATTTTGATATGGTTGCTTTAAAATTAGGGTTAGACCTATTTCCCACTTAATTTTGCCCCCTAATCAAGAATATGAAGTCAAATTTTTGGAATCACCCAAGGATTTTTAGATAAATGGAAATTACAAATTTGGGCACTTTTGAGGCACACTTTCGGGCACTTTTTGGGGTCGTTTCACTTGATACCCCTTAACTTGTCATAGTTGGATTACCAAATGTATCAATATGTTGTGGTTTGCTTAGTAGCTACATGATCATGTTTTGAAAATAGGTATTTTTGTTGCCTGAGCTGAAATTGAGTATGGTATATGTTAGTGGGTTGATTGTTATGCATTTCTTTATTATCTATCTAGATTGAATCATCGCTTGAGGACAAGCAACAATTCTAAGTTAAGTGTGTTGATGTGCTATTAAAATACTGCACATTTGGTGCGTAAAACATGGGATTTTGTGTGTTCTCAATGCAACTTTTTATGATTTTATGTGTTTTTGTGTTTATTTTTGCAGAAAATACAAGTTGGCTTGATTTTGAGAAAAGTTACAGATTTTATTGATTTTGAGGAACTATGAGCCACACTACAAGTCGTATCCCAAGCTACGAGTGACACTACGAGTCATAGCCCAAGATACGAATCGTAGGCGCTGTCCATAGTAGTTAACAGTGTCCGAAAACAAAATTTGAGAATTTAAAGTTTAACCGTACGAGCTCAAGATACGAGTCACAGTCCTTTCTACGACTCATAGAAGAGGACCTCATAGCAATTAATAATATCGATTAAAATTGGAACAAGAAATGCAAGAATGGACTAAGAGAAGACACTACGAGTAGTAGAGCAGACAATGACTCATAGAGGTGGATCGTAGCAGTGAAGTCCAAAATGCCAAGTGCTGACCATGAAAGCTGATTATGGCTCGTAAGTCACCCTATGAGCCATTGTTATGAGTCGTAGCAGACGCTGATTAGATATTCTAATTATTTTAATGACCTTTTTATAAATAGTATAAGTTAGGGTTTTAGGAGAAATTTTTGGGAGTTTTTCATTTTTTAGAACATTGTTCATATCATAGTAGTGGTAGAGCGAAATTTTAGGGTTTTACTTTGAGACTCAAATTTGGTGATATGGATTTACTTGTGGATTAATTTCATCATTCAAGCTTGTGATTCTAATTCAAAGAGAATTGCTTTGTTCTTCATTTTGCTTGCATAAGAAATCTTCCATGTCTTCTTATTTCATTGTAGATTTGTGTGCCCAAGCCACATAGAGTTGTAGGAAGCATGAGTAACTAGGCTTAATAACCCAGATCATTTGTACTTCTTGAGTAGGGTATTTTCATGTATTATTTATTTTCCTTCATTTTGCTTCTTGTTTAATGGTGGCCGACATTAAACCCCCCTAGATTCATGATCCCGATCAAGGTAGTGATGAATAGGAAAAGGAAATGGATGACAAAATTTGGCTGATGTGTTCTCATCTAATCAACCAAATCACCTAAGGAGAAGTTTACTAGGACAATAGGTAATGGTTAGTTTACACACTATAGTAGCTGGCCAAGCGCCATAGTGAAATTCGACCTTCGCCTTTACCTAAGGGTTGGAAGAACTTATGTTACCATCCTGCATGCAATGTCCAAACTTAGATTATGTTATCCATGGTATTTGAGTTACTGAATCATGGGGAACATAATTTCCCAAGTTGCTCTCCAAATATGATTGTCTCTATGTTCTATTAGTATAGTTTTATTTTAGAATCATCATTAAAAATCCCCCTTTTTTCTTGTGAGTTGAGTTATTTGATTCTTGAATTAGTTGTTGGTGAATCAATGTGGCAAAGCCCAGTATTCCCTTGGTATTCTACCCTAACCTATGGTTATATTTTATATTTGACAACGATCATTTTATCCTCAAAGTGAAAGCTATTGTTTGAGCGTGATCAATGTACCAAAAGTTTCTCCTGACCGGGATATCGACTTTGCGATTGATCTTGAGCCAGACACTAAGATCATTTCTATCACTCCCTATCAGATGGCTCCAATTGAGTTGAAGGAGCTAAAGGAGAAACCCTAGGATCTTTTGAGCAAGGGATTTATTTGCCCTAGTGTTTCACCATAGGGTTCCACAATCCTGTTTATAAAGTAGAAGGACGGATCAATGAGGATGTATATTGATTATAAATAGTTGAACAAGGTGACTATTAAGAACGACTACCCGCTTCACCACATACTTATTTGATCAACTTCAGGGAGACAATTTATTTTCTTATATTAACTTGAGGTTGAGGTATTATCAGCTTTGTATTCGACCATCAGGTATACCCAAAATACCTTTTTAGATTAGGTATGACCACTACGAGTTCCTTGTTATGTCCTTTGGTTTGACTAATGCCCCTACAACATTTATGGGGATGATGTATGTGGTGTTTCGGTTGTATATGGATTTGTTTGAGATTGTGTTCATCGATGATATCTTGATCTGTGCCAAGACCAAGGAAGACTATGTGAGGCATTCGAGGACTGTACTCTAGAGTCTCAAGGAGGAGAAGTTGTATGCAAAGCTCTCTAAATGTGAGTTTTGGTTCATTTTAGTGGCATTCTTGGGGCGTGTGATGTCCAAGGAGTGTAGTCGAGTTGACCTTGCAAAGATTGAGGCCATTCGAAGTTGGACTAGCCTACCTCAGCTATAGATATTTATAGTTTTGTGGGTTTGGCTACTTATTATCGCCAATTTGTTCAGGGTTTCTCCACTATTGCAGCTCCACTAACTAGACTTACTCAAAAGAATTTTGCATTTCATTGGTCTGATAAGTGTGAGGAGAGCTTCCAAAAGCTCAAGTTATTATTGACTATAACTCTTATTCTAACATTGCTAGAGGAGGGTGTTGATTTCACTATTTATTGTGATACTTCAGAAGTGGAGCTAGATGGTGTGTTGATATAGAAAAGGAAGGTTATTGCTCATGCTTCTAGATAGTTAAAGGCCCATAAGAAGAACTACACACTCATGACTTGGAGTTGGTTGCATTGTATACGTGTTGAAGTTATAGCATCACTATCCATATGGAGTCCATTGTGAGGTCTTTACTGATCATCGTAGCCTATAATATATCTTTAGTTAGAGGAATCTAAATCTAAGACAAAGAAGGTGGATTGAGCTTCTAAAAGATTATGACTTGACTATTCTCTATCATCTTGAGAAGGCCAATATGGTGGCCGATGCATTAAGTAGGAAGTCCAACAACGTGGGGAGTTTAGCAACTTTTCAGGTTAAAGAGCGACCGTTAGCTAGAGTTGTCCCAAAATTGTCTAATGGGTTGGTGAGGTTACAAATTTCACAGCAGGATGGAGTACTTGCTACTATTTAGGTTCATCATTGATGGATTAAATTCGTGACAAATAGTTTGAGGATGAGAAGTTATGTATTGTCTGAGAAAAAAGTGACAAGAGGTGAATCTAGAGAAGCAGTGCCTGATTTCGATGGTGTCTTGAGGATTGGGAGTCGTATATGTGTACCTAAAGTGGATGATTTAATTAGATTGATACTTGAGGAGGCTCATTGTGCTAGATATTCTATAAATCCATGGGCAGCGAGGATGTACCATGATCTGAGTCAACATTATTAGTGGTCCACTGTGAAGAGAGATATAACAGAGTTTCTAGCCATGTGTTTGACAAGTTTGTAGGTCAAGTGGGAGCACTTAAGTCCTGGTGGAGAGCTTCAGAGGATGCCCATTCCCGAGTAGGATTGGGAATGCATTGCCATGGACTTTGTAGTTAGTTTACCTCCTATTGTTGGGGTTTGTGGTTCTATTTGGGAAGTGGTGGATCGATTGACCAAGTCCGCCCACTTTATTTCGGTCAACATGAAGTGCACCAGTGAGAGACTAGTCTGGCATTATATTAGTCAGATAGTGAGACTTCACAGTTTCCCAGTATCCATTGTATCAGATCAAGGCTCGTTGTTTACTTCACATTTTTGGAGAGCTTTATATCATGGGTTGGGTACTCATTTGGATTTTAGTACAACTTTTCACCCTCAGACCAATGGTCAGTTTGAGAGGACCATCCAGGTATTATAGGATATGCTCTGAGCCTGTGTTAAAGATTTTGGGGCTAGATGGACTAGCTTTACACCTTAGCAAATGCGTACAACAACAATTATCATTCCAGCATTCAAATGGCTCCTTTTGAGGCCTTACATGGCCGGAGATGCATATCTCCCATAGGTTTGTTTGACATTGTAGTGGTGGTAAGTATGGGTGTTGATATATTAAGAGATGATCTTGAGCAGGTATGGTTGATTCATAGTAGATTGGTGACAGCCCAGAGTCCCCAAAAGAGCTAAGCTGATAGGCGGGTTCGACCTTTAGAGTTCATGGTTGGTGACATGGCTTGATTTAAAATCTCCCATATGAAGGGTGTTATGAGATTGGGGAAAAAGGGCAATCTTAGCCAAGGTTAATTGGTCCTTTTGAGATTCTTAATAGAGTGGGGGAGGAGGCTTAGAGACTTACCTTACCACCCAACCTGTCTTCAATCCATCATGTATTCCATGTTTCAACATTGCGGCATTATATTTCGAATGAGTCTCATCTGATTTCAGTGGATTCAGTTGAGTTAAGCCCTAATATGGCTTATGAGGAGCTGTTGTAGCCATTTTGGATAGGCATATCAGGAAGTTGAGGACTAAGAAGATCGCTTAGTGAAGGTGTCATGGAGCCATAGGCCCGGGAGTAAGGCTACATGGGTGATAAAGTCAGATATGTGTGCCTGATACACTCAGATGTTTGATTCATAAGGTATGTCCCTTATCTCATGTTCGAGGATGAACATTGTTTTTAGTAGTAGATAATGTAATGACCTCTAAGGTCATTTCTGGAATTGTTAACCAAATTACCATTTTGACCTTCCCAAAAGTTGTCCTGGATCATTTTTGGATAACTCTCAAAGTTGGATTGTAAAACTCTTGTAAAAAGTTAAGAGTATTTCAAAAGAAAGAGCTTTAAAGGCTTAAAGTTGGAAATTTCAAGTTTTGAGGTTATTTTGAGTTTCGTGTGCCATAATTTGATTCTGCCAATTCCATTAGCTCTAGAATGTCACTGGTCTAAGAGAACTTGAAAAATTGAATTCAGAGTTAAAATAAAGATTTAAGGCCTAAATTCACAATTCTAGTTCATTTCGAATCTTAGGTTTGACTTTGGTCAACATTCAGAGTTTGGAGCTCGTATTGAAATTCTGTCAGTTGCAGTGGTTCCGGGTGAGAAAGTAATTCTAGAAATGGATTCATTATAATTTTTAGAGCTTCAGAGAATATTTTGTTTTTTTGAGTCTGAAACTAATTTAAATGATCTTTCTCGGGTTTGGGACCAAGAGGGTTCTGAATTCAAATTCTGACAGTTCCATTGAGTTCGGATCATCAATTCTATTTTCAGTAGAGTTCTATGTTTGGTTTATGTTTATGGTGTTCCAAATAAATTCCCTAGGATCCAGTTCCTGTTTTTGAATGGCTGAGTGTTGTAGGTGCATAGTTGTTTCTTGTGCAATCAGCACCCTTCTCCGCGTTCGCATGGACCCCCCACGTTCGCGGAATGTGAGGAAACTTGATCTCCACATTCACTGAGTAGGGATTTGCATTCGTGGAGAGTTGGGACTCCTATGTCTTCGTATTCGCGGATATGGCTCAGTGTTTGTGGAGCAGATTAAATTCTTCCAACAGTGTTGTCTTTTAAAAGACGTAACTTAACACTTTTATACCATTTTCAACACTCCAAGCTTCATTTTTAAGTGGAATTTTAAGTTACATTAAATTCCTCAACAGTGTAGTCTTTTAAAAGATGTAACTTAACCCTTTTCCACAATTTTGAACACTTCAAGCTTCATTTTGAAGAGGAATTTTAAGGTTTTTCGTGACAATCCAATTGGGTAACTATTTTCTAACCTATTTCATTTATTAACATTCATTAATTGGTAATCTTAACCTCTAATTATGGGATTTTAATGGTGCAAATTGGGAATATCTCGGATTTTGATTTCCGAACTTTAATTGTTGATTTCTCCCTCATCTTAGCTCCATTTTTGAAACTACTTTCACCGTTGAACTCCTTATCACCTTGGGAATATTTTCAGGCATTAATTTTCAACTTCTAACTACATTTTTTGGCATGGAATTTTTGACCAATTTACCTTTTTTCTCGGAATTAATGTATGTTAGTGTCATTAGATTCGTTATATGGTTGTGATTTCATATTTGAACATATTGTGGTGATTAGGAGTACTGTAGAAGGGGAAGGTTGCAAATTTGACATGATATGAGACTTTATTTAAGACCAATGGACTTCTAACCTTTTGTTAAGTATGAATGAACCTCGTATTCTCCTATGTGTATGGAATTTAGTACTTTGAGGGTAGAATTGTATCTTCAAAGGCTTGATCAAGATATTTTAGATTGAATAATTGGTCATATGGTGATATATTTACTTATTAATTATGGATTCGTAATCTATGTGATCTTATAAATCATTTGCTATTTATAGCGAGATTGTACTTATATTGTGATTTGATTGATATGGTGAGACTGTGGTGGTATTGAGACATTGATGATATTGAGTTACTGATGATATTGATACATTGCGATTATTATTAGATTGATACTATGATATAATTGTGAGCATGCACAATGTATCTATTATTATTTGTACATTGATACTTGTGATGGCTACGGCCAAAACGTAAGCAAGGTTACATATGGATTGGTGGCTGAGGTCTCTACCAGTTGAGCCGAGGTAATATACCACACAGGCTATGGTGATTTTTAGGCGGGTCTGGGGTCTCTTCTGAATGGGTGAGCACTAGGCAAGGTCTTTGCCTACAATGTTCATGGATACATGGTCCATGTGTGGCCCCCATGGGTTCCGACTGAGGCAGCCATCCGGTCAGCAGATGTGTATCGTAGAATAGACATGTTTTATAATTATTTGACATTATATCGCATTATTCACATTTCATGGCATCCACTCCATCTCATAGCATCTCTGATTGATATTCAATGTATACTGTTTATAAGAATGTATACTTATTGTATCCCTAATTTTGAGTAAGTGTTCAATCTATTTATATACTTGTTTATTGAGATATTATGTCAGCTGATGAGATACTTGTAGTTCATCAGATTATGGTTGGGATGTAAGGAGTTACTTGTGTTCTTCATTACCTTCCTTTAGGTTATTTCCATTTCGCTAAGTACCCTGTTGTTTGGTACTCATCCTTTGCTACATTTTCGTAGGTTGTGAGCCTGGTCCACCTTTTGAATCGAGCTTTGGATCTATCGAGAGGTAGTTGTTTTTTCCTTCAGTAGACTTTGGGAGATTTTATTTGTCACTCCTCGGGAGGGTACCTTTGGCATGGCTGGCACTCAGAGACTATTGCTAGCCTCCGAGTGAACTGCTTGGCCTTATCGTCACATCATACTCGATAATGGAAGAAAAATGCTAGAAGAAAAGACTGTAAAGTAATTAAATAATCTACTCTTTATATAAAAGAAATTTTCAATAAAACAAAAGTTGGAATAGGAACAATACTCAATATCCTCTACTCAATGTCTATGGAGCCCCTACCTCTAACATCTAGATGGTACCATGACAAGCCATGGCTACCCAACTCAGAGAAAATAAAAATAGATAACAAAATAAAAGAAAGGCTTCTCCGGATGGCAAGGAAGGCTCACCGACTCTAGAAATCAGGAACTTTGAACCTCAACGATGTGCCTGCTAAAATCCTCTATCACCTGTGTCTGCATATGAAATGATGCAGCGGCAAGTGGCGTTAATACGTAGAATGTACAGTATGTAAGAATGGATAAAGTAAATAGACATGGCTTGACTCAACTTAGTAAACACGACTGAGAACTCAACTTATTCAACTCATGACTGGACTCGGTAAATATGTATGTTTAAGGTTTAAAATCATGCTTTATAATTTGAATCAGTGTTTTTATCAACTCAGTTTGAACATCATGGTATGTTTACTCAAGTGTTGCTTGGAAGTTTCTCTAACTGACATAACTGTCTATCCCACCATGGGCATTGGTGATGTTCAATGAAACATATGTCATTGCCACGCCCATCCTAAACTTACCAAGGTTAAGGACATCAAACTCTACATAACTCTAGGATCCAAAGAGAATGGCCATTTATTTGGGGCTTGACCTGCCAGAGTTAACTGCACGACTATCCTATGGGGGCAACGTAGTTCTGGGGTCCCTCTTACCCAACTCGATGCTCAATACTCCTTCAAGACTAAAATATGCTCATAGAAATTAACCTAAGCTCATCTCTTTGACTCATCTCAATTAAGTCAACTTAGTTTCTCAATAGCTCAACTCAATTACTCAACAACTCAATAATTCAAGACTATCATTCATCCAATGCAACTAAAGACTCAAACTAGCTACATGCAAGACTCCAACTCATACGGTCAATTAAATTACATAAAACGCGTACTTAGCACATCTAACATAGTAAGTACTCATCTTATGTATTACTCAAGCTCATCAACACACACATTATCTCATCAAAATATTTCTCTCAAAATATAACTCTTTAGACTTCGATAAAATACATATATAATACTAGTTCAAATCACTCCGTTCATCAATGCACAAAATCATTATCTTAACTCAAAAACATACAAAACCTTGATTTAAATCAAATACTTTATTTAATACATGAAATTCATGAATCTAAATATTAAATAATACATGGGGAAGCCATGATCATTAAATCCTAGGGTTCATGGGAAAGTAACCACGAATAACAATTCCAACAACAAAATGATAATAACTTCAATATATAAATATATAAAACTCAAAAGAAGGAGAATTGGCTCAATTGGAATTTGGAAACTAGGAGTTTTACCCAATTCAATACTCATTAAATAGAAACTTATAAGTGTGGCGAGTGTATGAACGCAGTCCAATGTTATGAGTAGCCTTACATACCTTGGAGATTTGAATTTCAGATTAGCTTGGAAACACTAGCTTCTCATCTCTTCTTCTCTTAAGATTTCTAATCTAATTCTGCGTTTTTTGAGGTTTTAGAATGGTGTTTGAAAACACTGCTCGACTAAAGTTGACTTACTCAATCATGGTTTAAGTTTAGGAGGGATTGGGAAAAGTATAGAATGCCCCTCACCAAAAAAACAAAAAATTTCTCTTTGAAATAGCCCAATCCGCCACGCGGACTAGGCGCGCAGATGTATATTTTTTTCAAAAATTTTTAGAACGAGTTTTTCAATCCCGTCAAAAAAATTAAAAAAAATAGAAGTACCTGTTCGCGATAGAGGTTCCACGTACCTCTGTCGCACACCAACACTATATTTTGTTTTCATACCGAAAAATTATCTTTTGACCCGATTGCTCTAAAAACCAACCGAGACCATTTCCCCACTCAATTTTTTATGTTGTTCGCAAATTTGGTCTCAGATTTTCCATTGGATCATGGGAAGACACGTTATGCGCACATCTCTACTCTATGGGTATTTTGGTAATTTTACCGGGTATTACATTATCTCCCCCTTGGAATCATTTGTCCTCGAAATGAAGAGTGGAGATGGACCACAAGGTATGAAAATCAAGAATCCTCTCAACACTCACTAAATCAATTTAAGCTCTCGACTTCTGATAAATCTCAACAATATCTACATAAACTCAGGAATAGATACATCAGCTCAAGAATAGACAATTCGATTTAGATCAAGAGTAGAGATATTATCGTAGACATCCTCACCATTAGGCACGAATGGCTCATCGGGACTCAAACAATTTAAATCATTTAAACATCTCGACAATCAGTTGTTAGAACTCGAGAAGGAAGTCATCAGCTCTAATCGAGAATGGAACCATCAAAATGCATGAGACTCCATGGGTAACTCTCAAACTTCGCACCTCATCTCAACTATGCTTCTTTTCATGGCACTATACCTTATCAATTTAAAGTTATAGCTCCTATCCCAATCTCTACCTAACCACATCCTCTTATTCCATTCAAGCCTAATTCCACGCCTCGAAATGCTACTCCTAAGATGATCATATCCCTAAAAAGCTAACCCTCAACTCAAGCTCTATACCACCATAGGGATTTTCATTTAGCTAATGCTACTCTCTCTCACTACTCTAATGCATCTACCTGAAACATTCAATCAAAATTCATTAGTAGCCTTTTCCAATCATTCATATAATGACATCCATACATTCAAGCCTATCATTCTAACCACTTCAACTATATCTGAGGATTATCAAGCCTACTTAGAACTTCTACCCCTATCACTGAATGAGCTCTCACTCAAAGACGCACCAACACACTTCATGCCTAAGGACACTCTACCCTACTCTTACCTATCGGTTACACATCATAAGGTCTCATCTCTCTTTTACTCCACATCCATAACCTTAATGAAAGGGGGAAGTCATAATTATCACCTCAAAGAACATTTACTATTACTCATTGGCAATAACTCATTTAATATCATCAGCATCGCTATTAAGACTGGAAAGAAGGATCATTGGAAAGGCTTAGAGTGAAAGATTAAAAGCACGATATATTCGAGGAATTTTGATATGAGAGTATTCATAAGGTGATACAATCTCAATATGGATCAAACATGTTATGAAACTTAAGTCGCATCTTGTATGACATATGGTTGGAAACTCTAAGATTTTAGCGAGATAGAAGTACAACTGCCACTCATCCTCCTTAGGACTCAATATGAACATAAGTCAACATCTGGTATATGGGTTTAGGCCATAGCCATAGTGTTCATATGTAAGAAAGAAATAAGGTATCACCTCGATCAAGCTTTAAGGAATATAAGAGATCGAAAAACATCAATGTCTTATCCTAATCAACTCATCATTATTGAATATTCAAGACTCTCTTTGGTTTATCAACTCCTCATCTCCCCCTTAGCTCAAAGGTCCATTCCCTAGCTTTGTGAATAAATTCTTTTACTAAGCTATAAGTATAGCTCTCCACATGGTTGGGGAATTACTATCCACAAGAAAATCTTAAACTCTCCTGTTATTCGGTACTCAAAAGATATAAAATCACTATTAGAACATTCTTCTGAGACACTACTCTGGGCTTCCTTCTAGCTCTATGGGCAACTTTCTATGCTTACTACTCTTGTTGGTATGCACAACCATTTCATACTACTCTTATCATCTCACCTCTTTGTTCAAACTACTTACATTTAACTCCTAAGCTCCAATGTATTTAACTAAGTCTTGAATTAAAAGCCAAAACTTATTATCGTTCATACATAAATCCCTATCGACCTAATTACTAAGGGTGAAAATTAATGTCTACACTAACTCTCACTCTACACTGGCAACTAAAATATACTATCTAGTTTCTCTTAGCAGGTCATAACTTAGTTCTTCATAGAACCTTACTCTATCGTGAGTACCCATGTTAAGCCTCTTGTCATCTAGTGTTCCATCCTCAATTTACTATCTTCATCTATAGAATATCTTTACCATACCTATAGCATCTCACTTTCCTTACAAATCAGTTTCTTCATCTCGAACATACACTATAACAAGCCTCTTTGAGCAAATCTCCAATTAAGAATATTACTCTCATGATACTATCTCCTCTTTCACACTACTGCATCACACATTTCCCTCATACTATACCAATCTATAACTACTAGGGGGCAATTTAGGAACATAGGCCCACTAAGGTCTCATGGTGAATAATAGATCAAAATATCCCCTCTTCACCACTCAAATACCATTCACCCAATTAGTATAGCTCATTATTTAGATAAGCTCATAACTCTATGAATCCTATGGGGCTCTCACTATGGAATCATAAGCCTAGTTTAGATCTATCACATTGGAAGCACTCAGTTCCCCTATTTAACATTTATACTTCATCCTCATTGGTATGAATACTATGAAATATCAACATGAACCTCCTTCTAGTTTGAGAATACTCCAACTCATCTTACCAATAACTCTTTCTTTATACCTCATCATGAACATCAAATGGTGCTTAGTACTCTCTCGTGAAAACTTAAGGGGATAAAATCATTAATACATTACTTACCTGATGACACAAGACTCTAGTTACAAGCCCCTATCAACCACCATTCTCACTATTTGGTCTCCTCCTCTCCTTCGTCGTCCTTCTAGCTCAGGGATAACAACTCTAGTTATGATTTTACAAGATCTCAAATCACTCACTTAGGTGGTAACGTTAAACTTCTAGAGACATAGGTTTCTCTCTCTCATGGATAACTGAAATTCCCCACACTTGCCAAGGACTACCCCGATAATCGTAATTCCCATATATCTCAAATCAAGGATTTTAAACACCCCTCAATGTAGCTCGGAGAGACCTTACGATTCATTTTTTTCAATATCTCAATCTTCCAGCAAAATTTCACAAAACTGACTTCATCTTCTTGTTTAGAGGGAAAATTATGTAGGGAAATGTGTACCTACAAGGTATACTTCATCCGTGCCAAGAAAATATTATATTGGCAAAACTTCACAAAAATAGTAGTTGTCCGCGACTAGTCCACGACGCGGACCTGGCGCGGACTAGTTCAAAAAATTTCAAAATTTGTTCTTTTTTACTCTAGAGCAATTGGATAATAACCCTATACCTATATACATGAAATATCCCTCATCGTTAAGCCATTTTAAACCATAAAAACTAACCAAAAACCGCTCAACTTCCTCTCTGATCTTCATTAAATTCTCCATCGACTCTCAAGGATTTCAAGAAGTCTTGTTGGAATTCCAGGAAACCAAATCAAGCCCCAAGTCCTCCTCAAGATTCATGTGTCCTAATCTCTTTTCGGATCAAAGGATGTCATTCAAGATTCAAGTCTCAATTTCAAATTTTCCACAAGAAAATTCCAGAATCAAGATATGTGGGTTTTAACTATTGGGTCCTGTCACCCATAGTTCCCAAGCTTCCTTTTTACATAAATAACATGATTCAATTTTGATTTACTTATGGGTCTTATCTATTGTGAATTTAACTATGAACTATGTTTTGGTTTCGTAAAAGTTGACTGTTTAAGCATGTTTTAAGCTATAAATCTTGGATCGATCTTGAGATTTGATGAAGGATTTTGATATATATAGCATGACGGTATTACCAAGTATTAATGAGTGGTTTTACATTGGATTTTCTTGCATAATTTTGCTCTTGAAATGCATGGTTTTACAGTAGCATTACAGATCTGCCAAGTGTTTGATAAAATATCCGGATTATGTATCTTGAGTTGTTGAAGGCTTAATGCATGGCGTATGAGTTTAATGACCTTATAACAATGAAAGGAATGCATATCTATGGTATTTTGCTCTACAGTGTTGTGAGATGACTACTTTGATGGAGGCTATGATGTTCATTAAGCTAACTGAGGGGTTGATACCTTATTAACCTAACTAAGGGGTTGATACCTCATTAACCTAATTGAGGGGTTGATACCTCATTACCCTAATTGAGGAGGTGATACCCCATTACCCTAATTGATGGGTTGATACCCCATTAACCTAATTGAGGGGTTGATACCTCATTAACCTAATTGAGGGGTTGATACCTCATTAACCTAATTGAGGGGTTGATACCTCAATAACCGAGGAGGGAAAGTGGTACATTCAATAATCAAGATGAGGGGTTGGTAGTTCAGTCACCTAGGATGGGAGGTGGTAAACCCATTAGACAAATGATGATCTCTTTCTACATACGTAATATGTTTTATACAAGCATGTTTTACTTCACGCATCATTCATACATGCCATATTGTTATTGTGCTATCCATTGCCTATGTTTATGCATTTCAATTACGTTCACTATCTCTTGTTGCATTACATCCTACATACTTAGTATATTCAAATGTATTAGTACATACTCTATGCTTACATGATGTTACCATGTAGGAACCTCATGATGTAAGCCTAGGGCCAAGAGGTAACACGACAAATGAAGAACCCGAAGGAATCATAAACAAGCCTCTTAACTTATCATTACACATCATTGGTCGCGGAAATATATAAAAGACATAAAGATTAGGAATAGGGCAAAAGGACTAAGGGGAAAGCTTGCATAACATCATAATCAAGAGACAAAGAATCAAAGCTTATACCACAGATATATAGCATATCCAACAAACACCTCTACTACATAAATAAGAGTAGGGGCAAAGACAAAGCAACCAGGCTCACCCTCATAGTCAAAATAGAACATAAAGAAGAGTGTCTCAATACATAATAAGATAAACATAGATAAACGTTCCCGGAACGGAGGACTCACCAACTAGCTTGAGTATTACCGAACTAGTCATGTGGAGGAGGAGGATGATCAACTTGGGCTCGGGTTCCTACATGGTGATATCATGTAGGCCAGAGTATGTGTTAGTATGTTTAGATTTACTAAGTATGCAGGATGCAATGCAACAAGAGATAGGCATTATAATCAAAATGCATAACAATAGGCAATAGGCATAATATAACAATATGGCATGTATAACCTATACTTAAGTAAAACATGCTTAAGTAACTCATGCTTATATAGGATATTATATGTTAGAATAAACCAGGCTAGATTTCCAAAGTACAAACGCCTTGGTAGGTTGATGATGATCTCACCCATCACCCTGGTGTGTGAGGTACAAACCACTCAACTAGGTTGGTGGCAATATCACATACCATCCTGGTATTTGAGGTACTAACCCCTCAACTAGGTTAGTGGAAATCTCACCTACCACCCTGGTGTTTGAGGTACTAACGCCTCAACTAGGTTACCCGGGCTCTTAGTCCCCCCGGATCGAGTATGGTCTAATGCAACACTCTATCTGGAATATATCATATGCACAAGCTCTTTCCATCATCATAATATCAATCATATCATATTTCATGCTTTGGACCTTAAATTCCTCAAGAAACCATATCTAGATGTTTTATCAAATACTTGGCGGGTGTGAAATGGTAGTATAAAATCATGCAATTTAGAGATGAAATCATGCAAGAAAAGCATTGTAAAACCATCAATCAACACCTTGCAATGCTCCCAAGCCATATACATAAAAATCGCTCATCAAATATTACAATATACCCAAGATTAATAGCTCAAAATATAGTAAAACAGTCACAATTTCATATAGCTTTAGCATAGTTCATAGACATGTTCATACTAGTAAACCCATTTATAAAATCAACCTTAAATCATGCAAATAGAGTGAAAAGGATATTAGGGCACCATGGTTGAAAGGACTCAATAGTTGAAACCCACATGCCTTAGCTTTGGAGAAACTCTTGGTGAAGATTGAAAATGGGGGCTTGAGACTTGAAGGAAATCCTTTGATCGAGAAGAGGTTTTGGGAGTTGAATTTAGGAGTGAAAAATATGGCTAAGTGTTTGAGTGCGTATTGGGGAAAGTTTAGAATAATATGAGGGTGAAATATGGCTAAGTATAGGTATTTTAGTGAATGAGAACACTGAGGCCCAAGACATAAAAGTCTTGGACCGAGTGAAAAAGAATAGGCCATTTTTTGTACTCCACGACGCCGATTTGCCACCGTAAATTGCATTCTTGAAATTTTATAACTGCTAATCCTTTGCTCTTAGTTCAGTGTTAGACCTTTTTCCCTCTAAGTTTGACCCCCTGAATAAGAATACAAAGTCAGATTTTTGATATCGCACATTGATTTTGAGATATAAGGAAATTACGATTCTGGGCATTTCCAATGTTCATTTTTGGGGATTTTTGGGGTCATTTCAATATCTCCCCCTTGGAAACATTCGTTCCTGAATGTAAAAGAAATGTACATGATAAGAGTGATCATAAAAAAATCATCCCCAACAAGAATGCAACATTACATTTGAAACACCATTTTCAAAATCCCAACATAAGTGTAAAATCATCATAAATTTGACAACTTAAACATGAATGCATATGAATGACATAGGGGAAAAAATATAATTCATGAAATCACATACGAGACTTAGAATTAGTATCTTAGGCTTGAGTGGAGTAGAAAAGATAAGGATACCGCCATGTGCGCTTTGGCCTCCCATGTAGAACTTTCGAGTTGTTGGCTCCTCCAAAGGACCTTAACAAATGCCACCTCCTTGTTCCTCAATCTCTTCACTTTCCTATCCAAAATAGGAACCAGAAAATCCTTATAAGTCAAGCTATCCTCAACAACCCCCACAACATCAAGTGGCACAATAGCATTAGAATCACCTACACATTTCCTCAACATAGAGACATGAAATACTAGATGAACCAATTCCATCTCACTAGGTAACTTCAACTCATAAGCGACCTTGTCAACACTCTTGATCACCTCATAAGGACCAACATATCTTTGAATCTCCCTTTTTACCAAAACGAACCACACCTTTCATTAGAGAAACTTTCAATAAACCCAGTCACCCACTTTGAATTCAAGGTCTCTTCTCCTCACACCGTCATAGGATTTTTGACGACTTTAGGCTATTTTCAACCTTTCCCTAATTAGCCTAACCTTCTCAAGTGCATCTATAACCAGATCCGGTCCCAATAAATCCACCTCTCCAACCTCAAACTACCCAACTGGTGATCTACACCGTCTACCATAGAGAGCCTCAAAAGGAACCATACCAATGCTTGAATGATAGCTATTATTATATGCAAACTAAAACAAAGAAAGATGACCATCCAAACTACCCCTCAAATCCAATACACATGCCCTAAGCATATCCCCAAGGGCTAGAATTGTCCTTTGGGTTTGACCATCCATTTGAGGGTGGAAGGTCGTATTAAGTTTAAACCTTTGTACCAAGACCCTTTTGGAAATACCTCCAAAAATGACAAGTAAATTGAGCACCATGATCCTATATGATGGACAAGGTAACCCCATGAAACCTCACTAACGCATGGATGTGCAACTTTGCATACTTTCAGCCCCATATGTAGCCTTAATCGGTAGAAAATAAGTCGATTTCATCATCCTATCAACCACCACCCATATGGAATCAAAACACATCCTAATCTTGGGTAACACAATAAAAAAATCCATATTAATCACCTCCCACTTCCAAGTAGGAATCTCTATATCTTGAGTTAGGCCACTCGACCATTGATGTTCGGATTTGACTTGTTGACAACTATGGCAATCGGAAATGAATTTGGAAATGTCCCTCTTCATGCCTCCCCACCAATATACATCTCTCAAATCTCTATACATTTTCATGGAATCGGGGTGGATAGAATAATAAGAATTATGGGCCTCATCAAGGATTTTCTCCCTCAAACCATCAACGCAAGGCACATACAACCTACCTTGGTAACTAAGGGCACCATCTCCCCCTTGGGAGAAAACCTCTACTTTATCCTCTTTCACCAAGGCCTTCAATTCAAGCAAGAAGGAGTCAAGACCTTATTTCGCTATCACCTCATAAACCAATGAAGATTTAGACCCATCATCAACAACAACACCATCATCACCAACCTCTTCCAATCTAACCCCCAATCTAGCCAATTTATACACCTACCTAGCCATTTCCTTATCACCACCATCAATATGAGCTAGGCTACCAATAGACACCCTTTTCAAAGCATCCGACGCAACATTAGCCTTACCCAGATGATAATGCATCTCATATCATAATCCTGAAGAAGCTCTAACCACCTTCTTTGCCTTAATTGAGATCTTTTTGAGTGAACACATATTGGAGGCTCTTAGGATCGGTAAATATATCCACATGCACCCCATACAAATAATGATGTCAAATCTTTAAAGTAAATACCACAACGACTAGTTTAAGATCATGAGTAAGATAGTTCTTTTCATGAACTTTGAGTTGCCTAGAAGCATAGGCTATCAACTTACCATTTTGCATTAGCACACAACCCAAACCAACTCTAGAAGCATCACAATACAAAACAAATCCCTTAATCCCATCCGGTAGTGACAATATAGGAGCAGACACAAGCTTAACTTTCAATGTTTGGAAGCTCCTCTCACACTCATCGGTCCACACAAACTTAACCTTCTTTTGTGTCAATTTGGACATGGAAGAAGCAATAGAGGAGAACCCATTCACAAACCTCTGATAATAACCCGCTAATCCCAAGAAGCTCCTAATATCCATCGGGGTCAATGGTCTAGGCCAATTCCTAATCACATCAATCTTCTTAGGATCCATTTTTGTACCATCCCCCGACACCACATAACACAAGAATTTAACCTTCTTCAACCAAAATTCACACATTTCATACTTGGCATACAATTTCTCCTCCCTCAATCTTTGCAACACAACCCTCAAATGACCCATATGCTCCTTCCCACTATGAGGATAGATCAAAATATCATCAATGAAGACCTCAACAAAAGAATCAAGGTAGGGTTTGAAGACCCTATTCATTAGGTCTATGAAGATTGTCGATGCATTGGTCAACCCAAAAGACATCACCACAAATTCATAATGCACATATCTTGTCCGAAAACCATCTTGGGAATATCACACTCCCTCACCCTCACTTGATGATATTCGGACCGAAGGTCAATCTTAGAGAAATAGCTAGCCACTTGCAATTGGTCAAACAAGTCATCAATTCTTGGAAAAGTATACCTATTCTTTGTGGTGACCCTATTGAGTTGTCGGTAGTTAATACACATCCTAAGAGACCTATCCTTCTTTTTCACAAACAACACTGGTGCACCCTAAGGTTATTGACTAGGCCTAATAAATCTCTTCTCCAAAAAATCCCTCAATTGCTCCTTTAACTACGCCAGGGCCATATGGTAAGGGGGAATAAAGATGGGTTAAGTATTGGGAAGGAGATATATGCCAACATCTATCTCTCTTTTGGGAGAGACTCCGAGAAGGTCATTTAGGAAGATATGAAGGAACTCATTTACAACCGGAACCGACTCTATAGAAGGGGCTTTGGACTCCACATCTTTAACCCTCATAAGATGATAGAAACACCCTTTACAGATCAACTTACGGGCTTTAATGCAAGAGATGAACCTACCCTTGACCACCACATCATGACTCTCACACTCAAGGATGGGTTCATTTGGGAATTGGAACTTGACCCTAGGGGTTCTACAATCAATTGAGGCATAGTATGCATGCAACCAATCCATCCTATGAATGACATCAAAATCAACTATATCCAACTCAACAAGATCACAAGGTAATATTTTATACATGATGCAAACTGAAAAATTTCTATACACCTTCCTGGCAATAATAGATGCACCAATAGGAGTAGACACCTCATTAGACTCATGCAACAACTCGGACTCAACATGAAAATTTTTAGCAACAAAAGGGGTAACAAAGGAAAGAGTGTCACTCAGATCAATAAAAGAATATACATCAAAATCAAAGATTTTCAACATACCAATAACAATATCGGGAACCTCACCAACCCCTTGCCTCCCATGTATAGCATAAAATCGATTATGCCTTGGGGAACCACCTTGATGACCACCCCTACCTAATGGAACCATGTTTGCACCCCGTCCTTTGCTACAGCTTCTTGGACAATCAATCTTCTTGTGACCAAGGTCCTCACATTCAAAGTATGCATTAGAACCTTTCAAATATTGGCCCCTATGATCCCCTCCACATTTAGGACACACATCAATAGGAGCCACACCATGAGTACCTTGATGCTAGGGAAGTCATTAGCAAAACCCCTATTAGTAGCATGAGAAGACCCTTTACCTTGATGGAGCCGGTCACCCCTTTGAAACTTACCCTCAAAATTGTCCCTCTTGGGCTCACGAGCTCTCCTCTTCTTAAACTTTTCTTCATCTATTACCTCAACGTATGTCATCTATCAGGACAAGTCAATGTCACTAATTAGCAAATCAAACCGGCATTCTTCACTCAACAAGACGGAGACCCCTATCACAAACTTATTCATCCTAGATCTAGGAATGACAACCAAATGAGGAGCATACTTTGAAAGTTGATTGCACTTGAGGGCATACTCCCTCACACTCATGGAACCTTGGTTCCAATTCATAAGCTCTACCAACTTAGCTTTCCTAAGCTCAAGAGGGAAGAACAGATTAAGAAAATCCAATTTGAACTCCTCTTAAAGCATCACATTACCATTTCCCTTCTTCCCCTGCAATTGATCATACTATATTTGGGCTACCACTTTGAGTTGGTACGCTGCTAACACCATCTTTTCATTCATCCCAACACCCATGATATTCAAAATCTTGTAGACCTCATCAATGAACTCTTGTGGATCTTCATCCACCTTTGACCTATATAACACCGAAGGACTCATCCTCATGAAGTCCCTTACCCTAGCTCCTGGGGTAGTAGCGTGAGGGGCTTGGGCTCCTTGATTGACTTGTTGGCCACAACTTGGGCAAGCATAGTTAGAGCATCCCGGAGCTCACCATTAGTAGGTTGCTCCTCAGGAGTTCGGCCCCTTCTTCCTCGAGTGTTAGGCCTGATCTAGCATAGCAAAGAACAATCCTTAGGGGAGAAAACTTACCACAACTCTATAGCACGACTTAGAACATGAAGAAAGGAAACATTTCTTAAAATGCCTCATAGCCTCCTATTCATAGTCATGGTGTGCTTCACAACCATGAATAGGACTCTAATCAATATGGTGTGTTGGACTTCGTGGATCTAACAACCTTGTGCTCTGATACCAAGATTGTCATGACCCAAGCCTAGGGCCTAGACGTGGCAAGGTGAATAGAGAATAAGATGGAACCCTAAACAAGGCTCTTAACTTATCATTACACATCATTGGTCATGGAAGCATATAAAAAGCATAAAGAGTAAGAATAGGGGCAAAGAGACTAAGCAGAAAGCTTGCATAACATCATAATCAAGAGAAAAGAACCAAAGCTCATATAATAGATACATGACATGTCCAACAAACACCTCTACAACATAGATAGGAGCAAGGGACAAGACAAAGCAACTTGGCTCACCCTCATAGTCAAAATAGAACATAAAGAAGAGTGTCTCAATACATAATAAGAGAAACATAGACAAACCTACCCAGAATGGAGGACTCACTAACTAGCTTTAGTAGTACCAAACTAGCCACATGGAGGAGGAGGATCAACTTGGGCTCCAGTTCCTACATGGTGATACCATGTAGGCAAGAGTATGCATTAGTATATTTGAATGTACTTAGTATGTAGGATGCAATGCAACAAGATATAGGCATCATAATCAAAATGCATAACAATAGGCATTAGGCATAATATAACAATATGGCATGTATGATATACTTAAGTAAAACATGCTTAAGTAACTCATACTTATATAGGATATAATATGTGTAGAAGAGACCAAGCCAGATTTCCAAAGTACAAACCCCTTGGTAGGTTGATGATGATCTCACCCATCACCCTAGTGTGTGAGGTACAAACCCCTCAACTAGGTTGGTGGAAATCTAACCAACCACTCTGGTGTTTGAGGTACTAACCCCTTAACTAGGTTAGTGGTAATCTCACCTACCACCCTGGTGTTTAAGGTACTAACCCCTCAACTAGGTTACCCGGGCTCTTAGTCCCCCCAGATCGGGCATGGTATAATACAACACTTTATATAGAATATATCATACGCAGAAGCTCTTTCCATCATCATAACATCAATCATATCATATCTCATGCTTTGGACCTTCAATTCCTCAAGAACATATCCAGACGTTTTATCAAACACTTGGCGAGTGTGAAATAGTAGTATAAAACCATCCAATTTAGAATTGAAATCATGCAAGAAAATATATTGTAAAATCATCAATCAACACCTTGCAACACCCTCAAGCCATATGGATCAAAACTCCTCATCATACCTTACAATAGACCCAAGATTCATAGCTCAAAATATTGTAAAACAGTTACACCTTCACATAGCTTTAGCATAGTTCATAGACATGTTCATACTAGTAAATCCATTTATAAAATCAACTTTAAATAATGCAAATAGAGTGAAAACAAGGTTAGGGAACCATGGGTGAAAGGATCTAATGATTGAAACCCACATACCTTAGCTTTGGAGAAACTCTTAGTGAAAATTAAAAATGGAGACTTGAAGCTTGAAGGAAATCCTTAGATTCAGAAAATGTTTTAAGGCTTGAATTTAGGAGTGAAAAATATTTCTAAGTGTTTGAATGAGTATTGGGGAATGTTTAAGATGATATGAAGGTGAAATATTATTAAGTATAGGTATTTTAATTAATGAGAACACTTAGGCCCAAGACATAGAAGTGTTGGACCGAGTAAAAAAAAAGGTCATTTTTGTATTCCATGATGCGGATTTGCCACTGGAAATTACATTCTTGAAATTTCATATGCTCTTAAATCGGGGTTAAAGATTTTTCCTCCTATTTTGACCCCCTGAACAAGAATATGAAATCGAATTTTTTATATCACGCATGAATTTTGAGATATAGGGAAATTACGATTCTTGGCACTTTCGAGGCACATTTTTGGGTACTTTTTGGGGTCGTTTTAGAACTAGAGCTCGATTTGGTCATCCTCCTCCTCCACATGACTAGTGGTTCCTATTCAAGCTAGTTGGTGAGTCCTCCACTCCGAGGACAATGTCTATTTTCTTATGCTATGTATTAAAGACTCTCTTTCTCTATGGTATGCTTTAACTATGTGGTGAGCCCAGTTCCTTGTCTTGGACCCCGCTAATTTCTATGTTAGAGGTGTCATTGGACAAGTTATGTATTATGCTTGATCTTTTACTCATTTATGTTATTCAAGTGTTTAACTCTTTCCCTTAGTCCGAATTTCCCTTATTTATGTTCCTTTGGTTGTTCTATTTTGCTTTGGTGACCAAGGATTTGTGTATGATATGCTAAGAGACTTGTATGGGGTTCCTTTGGGTTTCCCCTTTGCCGTGTCACATCTGGGCCCTATTTTGGGTCATGACAAACTTGGTATCAGAGCACTAGGTTGTTAGGTCCTCCGCGTCCAGCACACCGTGTCATTTTTCTTAATTAGAGTCTTGTCATAGTTGTGTGGTGCGCCTAAACTTTGAGCAAGATGCTATGAGACATTTCAGGAAATGTTTTTTTATAGAGTTGAGGTAAGGTTGTTTCCCCCTAACAATTGTTCTTTGATATGCTAGATCATGCCTAACGCAAAAGGAAGAAGAGCCCGCTCTCCCGAAGAACAACCGGCTCATGGAGAATTTTGGGATACTCTTACCATGTTAGCTTATGTTGTGGCCAATCAAATCAACCAAAGGTCACAAGATCCTCATGTTCCCACAAGGCATCTCGAGTGAGGGACTTCATCAGGATAAACCCACCGGAGTTCTATGGGTTTAACGTAGATGAGAACCCCCAAGAATTTTTGGATGAGATGTACAAAGTATTGACTATTATGGGTGTTAGATCGGAGGAGAAGGCGGAGTTGGTGCTTACAAACTCAAGGGGGTGGCACAAATATGGTTCACTCAATAGAAAGAGGAGAAGGGGAACAATAATGTGATACTATGGGAGGAGTTTAAGATGTCTTTTCTTAACCGATATTCCCTCTTGAGCTTGGGGGCCAAGATGGTGGAGTTAATGAATTTGAAAAAAGGTTCTATGAGTGTGAGGGAGTATGCCCTCAAGTTCAACCAACTTTATAACTATGTTCCCCAATTGGTGGCCGATCCAAGGTCTAGGATGAGAAAGTTCGTGATAGGTGTATCTAATTTGGTGACTGAGGAATGCTGGTCCATTATGTTGATAAGTGACATGGATTTGTCCCGCCTAATAACATATGCCAAACAATTGGAGGAGGAAAAGATGAGGAAGAGAAGGGATAAAGAGGCCAAGAGAGCCTGTTTTGAAGGAAAGTTCCAAAGTCCCAAAGATAGAGGTGATGCTATGTGTCCAACAAGTGGAAATATTCATAGGGGCCCATGTTTGAAGGATACCAATGCTTGTATCTATTGTGCTGAAGAGGGGCATAAGAGAAAAGATTGTCCTCGTAAGCAAGGCAAGGGTGGAGACGATCGTCCTCAAGGTGGTGCCCCAAGTCATAATCGATTATATCCTCTTCAAAGGAGATAAGGGGTTGATGAAATGCCCGATGTTGGTACCCATATGTTGAGATTTCCTTTGATTTTGTTGTGCATGTTTGATGGCCCCGGGGGTCCCTATTCCTCTCATTATTCCTTTTGTCGTTAGTAAGATTCTTATGTGTCCTGGATGTTATGTGAGTCTATTGTTACTAGAAAGGTCTAAGGGTTGCCCCATGTTCTTATTGCATAGAGTCTTGTCTTGCGATCTTGGTTGAACTTAGCTTGATGGGTTGGAGGTCTTGGGGTGGTTTGTCTACTTATATAGCACGGTTCCAATGAGTGTAGAACCCGTAAAGTTGTGATATGATGGTTAAGGATAGTCTATCTATTTGGTCAACTACAATGGGTTAGTCACTTCTCAAAGATTGATCTTTGGTTCGGGTTTTGTCCCTAAGTGGGGATGAGGGTACGTGATATCCGTAAGTATTTTTTTGAACTAGGAGTGAGCATCTTAAGTATTAGAACAGTTGCTTGGTTGACTTATGCAACGACTATGTTTATGGGTTTCGTGAGTAGGGTCTTAAAACCCTACTTTGACATGGTTGAGGTGGCCTTTAGTGGTGGATCATTGATTTACTTAAAGCTTGTGAGTCATTTGGGGGTAGTGTTGCAAGTCTTGGGGGATGAGAGGTTGTTTGCTAAATATGATAGGTGTGAGTTTAGTATGACAAGAAGGTGGTTAGAATGTTGTAGTCGGTTCTCTAAGCAGGTTGCATATGTGTATCCTAGCACATGTTGATAATGGTGGTAAGGAGGTGACTACAGAGGTCCATTGGTTGGTTAGATTGGGGGTTAGGTTGGAGGAAGTTGAGGATGGTATTATAGTATTCTTGATGGTTCCAAATTTTCTTTGGTTGAAGAGGTATAGATTAAGTAAGGCCTTGATTCCGCCTTATTGGAGTTAGAAGTTTTGGGTGGAAGGATGGTAGATTGGAGGTTATCTCCCAAGGGGGAGATGGTGGTTTATGGTACCAAGTGGACTATGCATATTTAAGGTTGAAAAATGCGTTTATAGTTGTGAGTGCTGATAGAGTGTAGAGGAAGATTGGTAAGGTTGCATATGAATGGAAATTTCCTATGGATATGGTTATGAGTCATCCAGTTCTTCATGCATCTGGGTTGAGGGGCGTGTTGGTGACTCTAGTGATATAGAACTCTTTGAGATTGTGGGTCTTGTGAAGGATAAGATGACTTATGAGAAGGCCTTGGTGGAGGTATTGGATGGAAAAGTTGATTAATAAGGATGTAGAGTTCGTCAAGGCCCTTTTTTTTAGAGAATCATCAAGTCAAAAGTGTCTCTCGGGGAGACAGAGCGGGTATGGAGAAGCAATACCCTTATCTCTTTGATTCTATTCAAGCTTATGATAACACATCAAGTCCCTTTTATGATTCCAAGTACTATGTTTCAGCCCCTATGTCATTTGCATGCATTCATGTTTATGTTGACAAGTTCATGATGATTTTAATAGTTGTGTTGAGATTTTGAAAATGGTGTTTTAAGCGCATTGTTGCATTTTTGTTAGGGCTGATTTCTTCATAATTACTCTTCTTATGTACATCTCTTCGACATTTGGGGCTGAATGTTCCCAAGGGGAAGATATTGAAACACCCTACACTTGCCTAGGAATACCCCCACAATCATATATCCCTTATACCTCAAATCGGAGATATTTAAACACCGCTCCACATAGCTCGAAAAGATCCTATGATGCATTTTTTTCAATATCTCCAAATTTGTGTAGAATTTCGCAAATCCAGCTTCATATTCTTGTTCGGAGGGAAAAATTGTGTGTGAAAACGAGTGCCTACAAAGTATACTTCATCCTTGCCAAGAAAATAATTATTTGGCGAAACATCGCAAAAATAGTAGTTGTCTGCGACCAGTCAGCAACGCGGACCTAGTGCAGACTAGTTCAAAATATTTCAAAATTTTCTCTTTTTTACTCCCGGACAATTAGGTAACATCCCTATACCTATATACACAAAAATCCCTCATTGTTAAGTTGTTTTGAGCCCTAAAAACCAACCAAAACCTCTCAAATTCCTCTCTAATCTTCATCAAATTCCCCATCCACTCTCAAGGATTTCAAGAAGTCTTGTTGGAATTCAAGGAAACCAAGTCAAGCCCCAAGTCCTCCTCAAGATTCAATTGTTCCAATCTCTTTCCGGATCTAAGGATTTCATTCAAGCTTCAAGTCTCTATTTCAAATCTTCTTCAAGGAAATCTCCAAAGTCAAGGTATGTAGGTTTAAACCATTGGGTACTTTTACCCATGGTACCCAAGCTTCCTTTTTACATAAATAGGAAGATTAAAAGTTTATTTACTTATGGGTTTTATCTATTGTAAATTTGACTATGAACTATGTTGGAGTTTCATAAAAGTGTGACTATTTAAGCATGTTTTGAGCTATGAATCTTGGATCTATGTTGAGATTTGATGAAGGATTTTGATGTATACAGCATGATGGTATTACCAAGTGTTAGTGGGTGGTTTTATATTGGATTTTCTTACATGATTTGACTCTTGAAATGCATGGTTTTACAGTAGCATTACACATCTGCCAAGTGTTTGATAAAATATTCGAATTATGTATCTTGAGTTATTGAAGGCCTAATGCATGGCATATGAGTTGAATGACCTTATGATGATGAAACGAATGTATGGCTATGATATTTTTCTCTATAGTGTTGTGATATGACTAATTTGATGGGAGGGTATGATGTTCATTAACCTAATTGAGGGGTTGGTACCTCGTTAACGTAATTAAGGAGTTGGTACCTGATTAAACTAGGAGGGAACGTGGTCCATTCGATAACCAAGTTGAGGGGTTTTTACCTCAATCACCTAGGGTGGGAGGTGGTAAACCTATTAGCCAAATGATTATCTCTTTCTACACACGTAATATGTTCTATATAGGCATCTTTTACTTCAAGCATCATTCATACATGTCATATTATTATTATGCTATCCGTTGCCTATGTTTATGCATTTCGATTACATTGCCTATTTCTTGTTGCATTGCATCCTACATACTTAGTATATTCAAAACATACTAATGCATACTCTACACCTAGATGATGTTATTATATAAGAACCGGAGCTCCATTTGGTCATCCTCCTCCTCCACATGGCTAGTGGTTCCTATTCAAGCTAGTTGGTGAGTCATCCACTCCAACGACATTGTATATGTTCTTATATTATGTATTAAAGACTCCCTTTCTTTATGGTATGCTTTAACTATGAGGGTTAGCCCGATTACTTGTCTTGGCCCCCGCTAAGTTCTATGTTAGTGGTGTCATTGAACAAGTTATGTATTATGCTTTAGATTTGACTCATTTATGTTATTCAAGTATTTAACTCTTTCCTTTAGTCCCAATTTCCCTTGTTTATGTTCCTTTTGTTGTTATATTTTGCTTCCGCGACCAAAGATGTGTGTGATATGCTAAAAGGCTTGTTTGGGGTTCCTTCGGATTCCCCATTCACCGTGTCACTTCTAGGCATTATTTTGGGTCGTGACAATAACATCAAGTGAAAGCTTCAGATATGAGGGCTTGGGGTGCATCTCAATTAGCTCAACTAATTTAGCCATGATATCTCTGTGGTAGGTTGGTGCAAAACAATCTCCATAGACCCTCTCACGTAGAGTAGTATCACTGATTCAAGTAGATACACTGGAAGGTTTAGGAAGACACTCGAGAGTTCACTCAAATGACATAAGGGGATACAACCAATGGAATAGCACTAGGATCTACCAACACAAAACAATCAAGAGTAAGGACTGCACAATATCCTGGAGTGTTTTACTGGTCTGGGTAACTACCACGGCATGCAACTGGTCTATGGCCTTGCTCTTGCTAGTAATAGCATCTCTCTGATTTCCTCTAACTAGTGGTGTAAATGTAGTGGGTTGAGCGTTGTCAGCCCGCATTGGGCAATCCCTCCAAACCTGACCCACTTGGCCATATTTATAGCAGCCATTAGTGGCCATTCAACACTTCCCCAAATAGAGTAGGCCACACTCTCTACATGGTGGCTTTCCTTTATGTCCTCGAGCCAAACTTTCTTGGGATGCAGGGTTTTAGACCTTGAAGGGTTCATTCCTCTGTTACCTTAGACTATATCTGTTATCAAATATAGGTGCACTTGCTGGTGGTGATACATAACTCTAGGGTCTCTGCAGAAAGGGAGACCGATTCCCATTCTCTAGCTCATGCTAACTATGCATGTCCCATTGACTCAGCCTCTATGCTCCAAGATTCTTCCATCTCATTTCCCTTGTCCCCCTCTACCCATTGAGTATGTGCAGCAAGCTGAGTAGTAAGCTCAAGCCCCTTAGTGCCAATGACATTCCTCGAGTTCACAAAGCATTTAGAAGACATTATCTACAAACACATAATGCACGACTCAGAAAAGAGATTTCTAGAGTTTTAACTCTATAGCATGAATCAGGATAAGAAAGAAGTGTAACCATTCCTAATGTCCGATAACTCTATAGCACGAATCAGGATAAGAAAGAAGTGTAACCATTCCTAATCTTCGATAGCCTCCCTATTATGGATGTGGTGCGCTTTACACCAATAATAAAGAATCTACTAGACCCGGCTTCAAAGACTCCCTAGGACTCTTGAACTCTGTGTTTTGATACCAAGTTTGTCACGCCCCGAGAGGGCACCTTGCATGGTCGGGCACTCAGATAATATTGCTAGTCCTCTAGCAAACTACTTGGCTTCATTATCATGTCATACTCAACAGCGGAAGAAAAATGCTCGAAGAAAAGACTGTAAAGTAATTAAATAATCTACTCTTTATATAAAAGAAATTTTCAATAAAACAAAAGTTGGAAAAGGAACATACTCAACATCCTCTACTCAATGTCTGTGAAGCCTCTATATCTAACATCTAGATGGTATTATTACAAGACATGGCTACCCAACTTAGAGAAAATAGAAATAGATAACAAAATAAAAGAAAGGCTTCTCCAAGTGTCAAGGAGAGCTCAGCGACACTGGAACTCAGGAACTCTGAACGTCTACGATACGTCTGTTGAAGTCCTCTATCACCTGTGTCTGCATCATGAAATGATGCAATGCCTAATGGCGTCATTCCATGGAACGTGTGAGATGTAAGAATGGCTAAAGTAAACACATAGGGCTCGACTTAACTCAGTAAACTCAGCTCAAAACTCAACTCATGACTCAACTCAGTGAATATGAAAGTTTAAGGTATGAAATCATGCTTTAAAATTTGACTCAATTTTTTTATGAAAATCTGTTTGAAAATCATGGTATGTTTACTCCAATGTTGCTTCGGAGTTTGTCTAATCGACATAACTCTACACCCTACCATGAGCTTTGGTGATTTACAATGAAATAGACACGTTGTCACACCTATCCTAACTTGCCAAGGTAAAGGACGTCAAATTATACCTCACTCTCGGATCCCAAGAGAATGCCCATTTATTTGATGCTTGAGCCGCTAGAGTTAACTGCTTTACTATACTACACGGGCAACTTAGTTCTAGCATCCCTCTTACCCAACTCGGTGCTCAATACTCTTTCCAAGACTAAAATATTCTCATAGAAATTAACTTAAGCTCATCTCTTTGACTCATCTCAATCAAGTCGACTCAATTTCTCAATAGCTCAACTCAATTACTCAACAACACAACAATTTAGGACTATCATTCATGCAATGCAACTCAAGACTCAAATTAACTACATGCAAGACTCCAACTCATACGGTCAATTAAATCACATAAATCTCATACTTAGCACATCTAACATAGTTAGCACTATACATATATGAGAACAAGTACTCCTTATCCACAGCTTACTCAAGCTCATCAACACACGCATTATCTCATAAAAATATTCCTCTCAAAATATAACTCTATAGACTTCAATAAAATACATATATAATACTAGTTCAAATCACTATATTCATCAATGCACAAAATCATCATCTTTACTCAAAAACATGCATAACCTTGATTTAAATCAAATACTTTATTTAGTACATGAAATTCATGAATCTCAATATTAAATAATACGTGGGGAAGCCATGATCATTAACTCAGCTAAGGTTCATGGGAAAGTAACCACGAATAACAATTTAACAATAAAATGATAAAAACTTCAATACATATTTATATAAAATTCAATAGAAGGAGAATTGACTCAATTGGTATTCGAAAACTAGGATTTTTACCCAATTCAATACTCATTAAAATAGAAACTTAGACATGAGGTGCATGGATAAACTCAGTCCAATATTATGAGTAGCCTTACATATCTAGGTGATTTGAATTCTGGATTAGCTTCGAAGTACTAGCGAGATTCTCTTACAACCCTAGTTTCTCTTCTCTTCTTCTCGTAAGATTTCTAATTAGTTGTGCATTTGGAGGCTTTAGAATGGTTTTTGAAAACCCTATTCGACTAAAAATGACTTACTAAATCATGGTTTAAGTTTAGGAGGGGTTGAAAAAAATCTAGGATGCCCCTCACAAGAAAAATTCTCTTCGGAATAGTCTAGTCTACGACATGTGTTGGGCGCGCAGATATGTATTTTTTCCAAAAATTTTCCCAAATGAGTTTTTCCAATCCTTTTGAAAAAATTTAAAAAAATATATAATTACCTTTTCACAACAGGAACATGGCGCGCCTCTGTCACAAACCAACACTGTTTTTCATTTGTGGACCTAAAAATTATCTTTGACCGGTTTCTCTAAAAATCAAACAAGACTATTTTTTCACTCAATTTTTCATGGTGATCACAAATCCAATCTCATATTTGCCATTGGAGCACAAGAGAACGTGTTATGCGCACCTCTCTCCTCTAGGGGTATTTTGGTAATTTTAATAGGCGTTACACTACTATTATGTTTTGGTACTATTCCAAGACTAGACATTATGAATTCTATTTCATTTGAGTATTTTATACATAGAGGCTTGTACATGTGACACAGTCTTGGGATGGTTGTATTTTGTTTTCTTCTACTTATCTATCTTATTAGTCTTTTATCTTCCGCATTTGTTATTTTGTTAACTCATTGGGATTTGGTATGACTCACCTTGGTGGGTTAGGTGAGTGCAATCACGCTCGGAATTTCATGTCCTAATAGAAATCCTGGCTTGTGAAGTAATTGTTGATTTCTAATACATAGGAATTTTGCATTAATTGATATATATATTGAGATTGTGATGAGGTTGGGATTATATTGTGAATACTTGTGTACTTGTGAGTTACTCAGTTTTAATTGTTGAAATACATGATTTATATGGACATCTTGTATATTCTTTTTTCATGAGCATGACTATTATGCTATTATTATGTGTTTGCTTGATGGTCCATTGACAATGAAAAGCAAAAAGGAAACGGTTCTAGCTAGAGAAAAAGAAAGAAAGAAAAGAAATGAAAAGCTAAAGGGAAACAGCTCCGACTAGAGAAAAAGATAGAAAAGAAATAAAAATGCCAAAGGAAAATAGTTTCGGCTAGGTACAAAAGTAAATGTCGAAGAGAAACGTTTCAACAGATACATGTTCCATTTAAGGCCTCCATGGGTTCCGTTTTGACACGATCAGTGAATGTGCAACATAGGACAGACATGTATCATAATTATTTGATATTGCATCACATTATTTATGTAATACCTGATAAAATTACCAAAGTACCTCTATAATGAAGACGTGTGCATAACGCATCTTCGTATGCTTGGATGAGAAATTCGAGACCGAATTTGCGATCAACACAAAAAATCAAGTCAGAAAATAGTCTCAACCCGATTTAAGAGCAATCGGGCTAAAAAATAATTTTTGTAAAATTTACCAGAAACAGTAAGGGTATGTGACAGGGCTACGATACGAACCCATCGCGGACCCAAACTTCTATATTTCCTCAATTTTTTGAGGGGATTGAATTTTTGAAATTCACAGGTACGCGATAGGTCCGCATCGCGGACCTGTTATCCCGACCTGTTCCACCAAGTTTAAAAATTTTAAATCTTTTGAGGGGCATTCTAGACTTTTTTCCACCTCTTCTAAACTTAACCCACTACCCATATAGGTCATTTTGAGGAGTAAATAGGGTCAATCCCCACCCCTTCTAAGTCCTTCTTCACAATACTTGAAAGCTAGGGCCCGAGAGATAGAAGAAAGAAGAATGTGAGATTGGAGAATTCTTGACGAGTGACTTGAGAAGCTTTATCCCAAGTATGTAAGGATAAACAAAAGCATGTGATTGTTCTCCCATGTGCCCCATAGATGGTCTTAGATGAGAGTTGAAGGTTCTTGAGTCTACATGCATAATTCTTGATTATTTCCTTGAGAAATCGTATTTACTACATGTATTTTCATATTGTTGATGATCATCATAAACTTGTCTTCTTGATTTGAATACTTTTATAGATATTGTATAAACCTTATATGTTAATTTTTAATTCATGCATGAATGAGCATAGGGATGAAGTCTAGAGCCTTGATGTAAGTATGATGATGGGAATCTAGATATGAGTATGAGATTGAGTTATTTTGAGCTTGATGATGCTATGAGTCTTCATAATTAAGTTCTTGATGTTATGTCTAAACAACTTCTTCTAATTGATAACCTATCCTTGAGTTCTTAGAGGAGAATTGAGTGCATTGAGATGAGTTAAAGTCCCTGAAATAATAATGGACCGAGTTTGAGTTAATTGAGATGATAAGAGTCTCCATGAGACTAATTGAGATGATGAGAGTCTCCATGAGACTAATTGAGACGATGAGTGCCTTCATAAGGCTACTTGAGATAGTGACGAGGAGTCTTATGAGTATTGAGTCTTGGGAGGAGTATCGAGCACTGAAATGAGTAAGATGAATCCCACTTGCACTCATTACCTACATCGGCCTAGTGTAGGAGAGGATTGAACCATTGCATGTCATGGTCTCCTCTCGAGTCTACATCCCTGAAATCAATAGTGGATGGCTAAGTTCATATTCTTTGTGGAATATATTCATTCCATACCTGGCAAGTATGGAACGACTGTGGCAATATCAGCGTGATTGTTGTATAACCCCTGGCCCATAAGTTGTTGTTGTCGGTGAAGAGAAACTCCCAGAAAGTTCCTAAACTGAGTAATATGAGTCAAGATGAGATGAGATGAGATGATATGATGAGATGAGTTAAGATGACTTGATTTGAGTTGAGTTCCTTCGAGATGAGTCCCTGTGAGATGAGTCTGATTTGCTGAGTTGATTGGTTGATGAGTCACTTATCCACTCTTTATTCTTGCTTTAGATAGAAATTTGACATGTTGATTTTTAATATCCTTGATGTTGATTGTTTTCTATATTATTCTACCTATCTTGATTTCACTCAGCTATTTTACATACCAGTATATTCCAAGTACCGATGTCCCCTTTTGGACTGCATCATAATATGATGTAGATACGCAAGATAGAGGTTATCAGTAGGTGAATCGTTGAGGATCTTCGAGCGTTCAACAGATTGGTGAGCCTCCCCTACTTCGTAGGATTCATTACATTATTTTCATCATGCTTTAGAGTTAGTTTTGCTTATCTTTTTATTTTGATTGAGGTAGCCATGGTTCTGTCATTGGCACCACCTAATAGTAATAGAGGATTCATAGACTAGAGTCAGATGTTGATGTTGGAACTTTGAGCTAGTTTCTTTTGACTAGCCTTTAATTATATCATTATTTGAGACTAGATGATTAGATGTGCCCATTTATTCCTTATGTCTTCCGCTGATTTGTAGAATATTCGAATGGGCGAATTGTGATAAGGCCAAATAGTTCACTTGGGGACTAGCAATAGTCTCTGGGTGTCAGTCACGTCTTGGGTCCTCTTCCGAGGCATGACAAACTTGGTATCAAAGCACAATTTCAAGTTTCCTAGAGAGTCTATGAAGTCATGTCTAGTAGAGTCTTGTTTATATGTGTATAGTCAACCACACTTGATAAACAGGAGGCTATAAGGCATTACGAATTATTTCCCTTCATTCATGTTCTAAATCGTGCTATAGAGTTATACTTTATGAAAGTTCTATTTCAATTCGTGCTTTGTGCATATCAGAATTGTAATCATGCCTCCTAGAAGAGCCATCAGAGGTAGAGGGTGTCTCGCCAAACATAATGTCAATCCACCTGAGCCTCAAGGACATGAGGTACCCGTGGATTAACCTTCCCTATTGTGCAGCCCCCACAAGATGAGGTCTCCAATGTTGAGCTTCGCCAAGCTATCCAAACTCTAGTCCAAGTTATCTCAGCAGGTGTTGTAAGACCAGGAGCGGCCCGACAGGTTGCCCATTACACTTCTAGAGTCTGCAAATTCTTGAAGATCTGAGTTCACAGGGTCTGCATCCACTAAGGATCCTGAGAACTAAGTGGAGGAGCTTCAGAAAGTGTTCCAAGTGATGCATATGGCCAATGCAAATAGAACTAGCTGCTTATCAATGAAAGGGGGTGGCTAGACTATGGTATGACCAATAGAAGAAGGGTAGATGGGAGAATGCCCCCGTGATGACTTGGGCTTTGTTCGAGGAAGCTTTCTTAGGGCGTTTCTTTCCAAGGGAGAGGATATAGGCAAAGGTGAGGGAGTTCTTGAACTTGAAACAGGGCTCTATGACTGTGCAGGAGTGTGGGCTAAAGTTCACACAATTATCCCGCTATGCTCCGTACATGGTTGCTGATATGAGGGGGGATAAGTATGTATGTTGATGGGTTGTATAGAGGGCCAAAGAGAGATGGGAGGGGAGCAATGCTCGTGAGTGATATGGATATTGGGAGATTGATGACCTTTCTACAACAAGCTAATGAGGATAGGCAACATGACAGAGAGGAGTTTAGAAGCAAGAAGGACAAAATGTCTAGCCTTAGGGTTGGGAAGAAAGGCAATGGAAACCGGTTTCCAGAACCATCATCTACTAGTGCACCTACACCTAGAGTCAGAAATGATCAAAAATCTCAGAATGTTGGAGCCCGTGAATCTCAGTCACAAGCTATTGTGGCTCAAGGATCACGAGGAAAGCCACCATGTGGTATATGCAGTAAGCTACACTTGGGTAGGTGTCATGAGGGGACTGATGTGTGCTTTTAGTGTGGTCAAGTAGGGCACTATCAGAGAGATTTTCTGAAGCAAGCTGACCGGGCTCAATCTACTGCACCAGCCCCACCAGCTAAGGGGAATCAGAGAGGTACCACTTCAAGCACAAGCAGAGTTACAAACCAGTTGTATGCCATGGGCAGTCGACATGATAAGGAGAACTCCCCAGATGTTGTGACGGGTATGATTCGATTCTTTTCTATTGATTGTTATGTGTTGATGGATCCTGGTGCCATATTATCTTTTGTAACTCCTTATCTGGCCAGTAGATTTGGTAGAACCCCCGAGTGTCTTCTTGATCCTTTTGATGTTTCTACTCTCGTGGGTAAGTCTATTAAACCTGAGATAGTCTATAAAACTTGCATAGCATCCATCCATCATAAGGATACTATCATAGATCTAATTGAGTTAGATATGACTGATTTTGATTTGATCCTTGGCACTGATTGGCTCCACATCCGTTATGCCTCCCTTGATTATAGAGCCAGAACTGTTAAGTTCTAATTTCCTAATGAACTGATTCTAAAGTGGAAGGGTGATTCCATAGCACCTAAAGAAAAGTTTATCTCATACCTTAGAGACAGAAAGATGATTGTTAAGAGGTGTATTTACCACCTTGTGAGAGTTAATTCGATGATGTTGAGTCCCCAACTCTTGAGCCAGTTCTAATCGTGAATGATTTTCTAGAAGTATTTCCTGAGGATCTGCCTGGAGTCCCTCCTAATAGGGAGATTGATTTCGGGATTGATGTTCTTCATGATACCCAACCTATCTCAATTTGACCTTATAAGATAGCCTCCACTGAACTGAAAGAATTGAAGGAGCAGTTGAAAGATTTGTTAGAGAAGGGCTTCATAAGGCCGAGTGTTATCTGTGGAGTGCTCCTGTCCTATTCGTGCGAAAGAAATATGGGTCTCTCAGAATGTGTATTGACTATAGGCAACTGAATAAGGTCACCGTAAAGAACAAATATCCTCTCCCAAGGATAGATGACTTGATTTAACAACTTCAGTGTGCCTCTTGTTTCTAAAAGATAGACCTCCGATCCGGTTTCCATCAGTTGAAAGTAAGGGAATATGACATTCCAAAGACAGCCTTTAGGACTAGATATAGCCATTTTGAGTTCTTAGTCATGTCCTTTGGGCGGACAAATACACTTGCAGCCTTTGTGGATTTGATGAATAGAGTGTTCAGATAGTATCTGGATATGTTCGTGACTGTGTTTATTGATGAAATTTTGATGTATTCAAGAGATGAAGAGGAGCATGAAAAACACTTTAGAATCATCCTTCAAACTCTTAAGTACCATGAGTTGTATGCGAAGTTTTCAAAATGTGAATTCTGGCTTAAATCTGTGGCTTTCTTGGGCCATATTATCTTTGTGATAGTATTCGAGTGGATGTTCAAAAGATTGAACCGATTAAGAACTGGCCCAAACTAACATCTCCAGTCGACATAAGGGGTTTCTTAGGGTTGGCAAGCTATTACCGCCAATTTGTTAAGGGATTTTCTTCCTTATTCGCACCATTTATAAAGCTGACTTAGAAAAAGGTCAAGTTTTAGTGATCCGACGAGTGTGAGAAAAGTTTTTAAGAATTAAAGACTAGACTGACTACTGCACCACTCCTAATCTTGCCCAATGGAACAGAAGATTTTGTGATCTATTACTATGCGTTGAGAGTTGGATTAGGATGTGTGTTGAGGCAGAGAGGGAAGGTGATAGCCTATGCTTCTAGACAACTTAAGATTCATGAGAGGAACTATCCAACCCATGACCTTGAGTTGGCAGCAGTGGTGTCCACACTCAAAATCAGGTGCCACTACCTGTATGGAGTGCATGTGGACGTGTTCACTGACTATAAGAGCTTGCAGTTTGTCTTCAGTCAGAAAGAGCTCAACCTACGACAGAGAAGATGGTTAGAGTTGCTCAAGGATTATGACATGGGAATTCACTATCATCCAGGTAAAGCTAATGTTGCTGCAGACGCTCTTAGCAGGTTATCAATGGGTAGCACAACCCAATGGAGGAAGGAAAGAAGGATCTATCTAAAGAAGTGCATCCGTTAGCTTGATTAGGAGTCCAACTTGACGAGAATGATGAGGGAGGAGTTAATATCTAGAATGGATATGCTTCATCTTTGGTGGAAGAGGTGAAGGAAAGCAAGACTGAGATCTTTTCCTACTCAAATAGAAGGAGGACGTCCACAAACAGAAAGTGGTGGTCTTCTCCAAAGGGGGAGATGGGGTGTTAAGGTACCAAAGTAGATTGTGCGTCCCCAATGTTGATGGTATACGAGATAGAATCATGGCTGAAGCTCATAACACTAGGTAGTTCATTCATCCTGGCTCTACCAAAATGTACCATGACTTGAGAGAAGTGTATATTTGGAGTGGAATGAAGCGGGATATTGCTGAATTTGTTTCTAAGTGCCCGAACCATTAACAAGTGAAAGTTGAGAACCAAAGGCCATGTGGATTAGCTCAAAACTTTGAGATTCCGGAATGAAAGTGGGAGATGATCAATATGGACTTCATTACTAGTCTACCGAGGTCTCGAAAGCAACATGATTCAATATGAGTGATTGTAGATAGGATGACTAAATTGGCTCACTTGTTAGCAGTTAAGACAACTAACACTGAGGAGGAGTATGCCATGATGTACATCCAAGAGATTGTGAGATTGCATGCGGTTTCCTTTTCCATCATCTCGAACAGAAGAGCTCAATTCACCTCCCAATTTTGTAGATCGTTTCAGAAAAGATTGGGTACAAAAGTAAATTTGAGTACAGCTTTCCACTGATAAACCGATGGCCACTGCGTCCTTGATTTCAAGGGAAATTGGGATGAGCACCTACTGTTAATTGAGTTTGCATATGACAATAGTTATCATGCAAGTATTTAGATGGCTCCCTATGAAGCTTTATATAGGGGGAGATGTAGATCACCAATTGGGTGGTTCAAGGTTGGAGAAACAGAATTGATTGGGCTTGACCTTGTCCATCAAGCCATGGAGAAGGTTAAGATCATTAGAGATCAATTGAAGACTGCGCAAGGTTGCCAGAAATCCTACACCGACATGAGGAGGAGAGGTTTGGAGTTCAAAGTGAACGACTGGGTATATTTGAAAGTGTCACCTATGAAGGGTGTCATGAGATTTAGGAAGAAGGGCAAATTAAGTCCACATTATATTGGACCCTATCAGATTGTGAAGAGGATTGGGAAGGTTGTGCATGAATTAGAGTTGCCTTCCGAGTTAAATGGTATTCATTCGATGTTCCACGTGTCGATGCTGAAGAAATGCTTGGGAGGTCCTAACTTGGTAATACCTTTGGAGAGCATCGGAGTGAAGGATAGTTTGGCCTATGGAGAAATTCTAGTCCAAATCCTTGATCATCAGATTCGTAGATTGAGAAACAAAGAGATAGCCTCAGTCAAAGTCCTTTATAGGAATCAATTTGTTGAGGAGGCCATATGGGAAGCTGAGGAAGAGATAAAAGCAAAATATTTGCATCTATTCATGCCAATGGATGAGAATGTTTAAGGTAAATTCTTTACCCTTGACCAAATTGATTGTCTTTTCTTGTTGATTGTCTACTCTTGAGTCTGAGTAGAGATTGTTGATAGAAATGAGGAGTTGAAAGATAGATTGATAGGTTGAATGTTGAGAGGAGTTCAAGTCTATTCATTCCTGGATATTCACCCTTACTCATCATTCGAGGATGAATGATCCCAAGGGTATATGATGTAACACCTAGTAAAATTACCAAAAATCCCTAGAATGGAGATGTGCGTGTAACGCATCGTCCTAAGCTCGAATGGAAAATCTGAAATCGGATTTGCGATCAGCGTGAAAAATTGAGTCAGAAAATGATCTCGACCCGATCTAAGAGCAACTACATCGAAAAATAGTTTTTGCAAAATTTACTAGAAACAGTAAGGGTATGCAACAGGAACGCGACGTGGGCCCATTGCAAACCTAAAGTAGTAAGGGTACGCGATAGCTCTGCAATGTGTACCCATCGTGTACCCACACTTATATATTTCCTCAATTTTTCGACGAGATTGAATTTCTAAAATTGACAGGTGCACGACATGTCCGGGTCACGGACGTGTTATCCCGACCTATTCTACCAAGTTTAAAAATTTTAAATCTTTTGAGAGGCATTCTAGACTTTTTTCCACCTCTTCTAAACTTAACCCACAACCCATATAGGTCATTTTGAGGAGTAAATAGGGTCAATCGCCCCCCTCCCTTTTCTAAGTACTTTTTCACAATACTTGAAAGTTGGGCTTGAGAGAGAGAGAGAGAAGAAAGAAAAACATGAGATTGGATAATTCTTGATGGGTGATTTGAGGAGCTTTATCCAAGTATGTATGGCTAAACGAAAGCATGGGATTGTTCTCCCATATGCCCTATAGATGGTCTTAGATGAGAGTTGAAGGTTGTTGAGTCTACATGCATAATTCTTGATTATTTTCTTGAGAAATCATATTTACTACATGTATTTTGATATGTTGATGATCATCATAAACTTATTTTCTTGAAGTGAATGCTTTCATAAGATATTGTATAAACCCTACATGTTAGCTTTTGAAAGCATGCATGAATGAATCTAGGGATGGAGTCTAGAGCCTTGATATGAGTATGATGATGGGAATCTTGATGTGAGTATGAGGTTGAGTTATTTTAAGCTTGATGATCCTATGAGTCTTCATAATTGAGTTCTTGATTTATGTCTAAACAACTTCTTCTAATTGATGATCTGAGTCCTTGAATTATTAGAGGAGAATTGAGTGCATTGAGATGAGTTAAAGTCCCTGAAATAATAGAGGACCCTTGAGTTTGAGTAAATTGAGATGATGAGAGTCTCCATGAGACTAATTGAGATGATGAGAGTCTCCATGAGATCAACTGAGATGATGAGTGCCTCCATGAGTCTACTTGAGATGGTGACAGGAGTCTTATGAGCATTGAGTCTTGGGAGGAGTATCGAACACTGAAATAAGGAAGAGTGAGTCTCACTTGCACTTATTACCTACGTCGTCCCAGTGTAGGAGAGGACTGAACCATTACACCTCATGGTCCCCTCTCAAGTTTACATCCCTGAAATCAATAGAGGATGGTTGAGTTCAGATTCCTTGTGGAACATATTCATTCCACGCCTAATAAGTACGGAATGTTTGTGACAACATCGGCATGATTGTGGTACAACTCCTGGCTCATAAGTGGTTGTTGTCGGTTAAGAGAAACTCCTAGAAAGTTCCCAAATTGAGTAATCTGAGTCGGGATGAGGTGAGATAAGCTGATGAGATGAGTTAAGATGAGTTGAGTTGAGTTCCTTTGAGATGAGTCCCTCTGAGATGAGTCTGATTTGATTGATGAGTTGATTGGTTGATGAATCACTTGTCTACTCTTTATTCTTGCTTTAGATAGACATTTGACATGTTGATTTTTAATATCCTTGATGTTGATTGTTGTTTCTATATTATTCCACCTGTTTCGATTTCACTCAGCTACTTTACATACCAATGCATTCCAAGGCTGAAGTCCCCTTTTGGACTGCATCATATTATGATTTAGATACACAGGATAGAGGTCATCAATAGGTGAATTGTTGAGGATCTTCAACCATTCAGAAGATTTGTGAGCCTCCCCTACTTTGGAGGATTCATTATATTATTTTCGTCATACTTTAGAGTTAATTTTGCTTATCTTTTTATTTTGACTAAGTTAGCCATGGGTCACCCCCCCTTACCCTGCAATGGGCCCCCTTACCCCGCAATGGGCGGGAGCCTTTGAGGCATTGGGGTAATGTTGTTGTTCTGTTGTTGTTGTTAGCCATGGGTCTGTCATTGGCACTACCTAATAGTGACAAAGGCTTCATAGACTAGAGTCATAGACTAGCCTTTCATTACATTATTATTTGAGACTAGATGATTAGATGTGCCCATTTATTCCTTATGTCTTCCATTAATTTGTAGAATGTGCGAATGGGTGAATTTTGATGAGGCCAAGTGGTTCACTCGGAGACTATCAATAGTCTATGGGTGCCTGCCACGTCTTGTTTCCCCTCCCGAGGCGTGACAATTTACATCTCTTAGCATTCACTCTATCTCATATAATTCTTACTTTGATATTGTTTTTTATTGTTTATGAGACTGGATATCTATTGTATCAATTGACTTGAGTAGCAGTTTGATATATATATTTGAGATATGATGTTATCTGATGGGTATATCTATAATCTTGCGATTGTCTATTGTATTGTGCTAGGGCTTTCCTAAGTGCAGGTGTGTCGTCCGGCGGAATTTGGTTGGATGTTAAGGAGTACTTGTATTCTTCATGTCTTTATCTTAGGTTAGTTTCTATTTGCTGAGCGCATGTGGTTTGGGGCTCACCCCTTGCTACATTTTTTGTAGGGTGTGATCCCAGTCCCCCTTGTTAGATTCCGTTCATTTCAGGATCGAGCTTAAAAATCACTAGTGAGATAGCTGCTTGTACCTTCGACAGGCTTTTGAGGATTTTACTTTATGTTATGTTCTATTTGGAACTAGACAATGAGACGTATATTTCATTTGAGTATTCTGTATTTTAAGGCTTGTACATATAACAACAGTTTTGGGATGGTTGTAGTTTGGTTTCCCTATGTTCATTTATCTCATTTAGACTGTTGATCTTCTGCTTTTGTTATTATATTGAGTTGTTTAGGTTTGGGCTGACTCACCTTGGTGGTATAGGTAAGTGTCATCACATTCAAATTTTGTGACATGACAAAAATGATCTTGGTTATGCCGCTAATTAAATTCAAGTGTGAAATATATTGATATAAGTAGGACGTAATAAATGTAAACTACTATTACTATACTCATTACAAATCAAATCAAGTTCTATAAATATCAACCTTCATGGATAATCGATGATTTGTCTGTTTACAATAATTTGATGAAATAATATAAGTATGTGTAAGTAATATATAAAAATAATCTTCAAAATTTGACCTCGATTGATTGATAAATTCAAAAGTTATATTAATTCTTCAGAATCTCGATATCTTAAGCTTAGTATTCATTACACAATTTTATTTTAAATAATAAAAATTGACCCCAAGGGATCGATATATGTTTACTATTATTTTGTATAAATAGTATAGACTTCTCGAAGTCAGTGATTTTTAAATATTTATTTTAATATAATTAACGAAATCGACCTTAAGAGGTCAATATTATAAAGTCAACCATATATATTAATGAAAGTTACTTTTTAAAAAAAAAGAATATCGACTAGTGGAGGTCGGTATCTTTTTCAAAAATAAAAATACCAACTTCCGGAGGTCAATAAACTTTTAGATGATATAATACACCAATCTCTTTTTTTAATTTTTTTTTGACAAATGTACTTCCATCTTTTCCCCTTTTTTTTCTTAAAAAAATCCTGAGGAAATTAGTTCTTCACCGAAGCTGTTGGGAGAATTAGCAGCGGCATCGGCACTCTTCACCGTTGTTGTTCACCAAAGTTGTGGTAGAATTAGCCCAATAGATCTTCTCCACCAAATTGCCATCAGATTGAGGTATAATTCTCTAATACTTTCTCTTCATTGGTCTTCTCAAATTTGTAAAATGGTGTTGTTTTCTTGTTGAATCATTAAAGTCCTTTCAATTATCAAACATAATTGGAAATTGTGACAGTTTTCATGATTTTGCTCAACTTAAAAATTTGCTTGCAAGGAAGTATTCAAGGTTATTTTTAATATCTAATCATTTAACGGGATAAGATATTCAAGGTTAGATGAATAATTAATTATAAATATAAATTTTAATTGGTATGTTATGACGTTTCTATTAGTTTCGTGTCGAGGTCGATGTTGTAAAAAATTAAATACAAATTTTAATTTATCAATCAATTAAATTTCTTTAATTAATAATGCATTTCATACTCAAATCATTAATATACAGGACTTCGTTTGTTACACTATTCGCCGAGTATATATAACCTCCTAATGTATTGCATAGATCTTCTACAGATATTAGCATTTTCCTTCTGCCTACGACATTATTACATGAGAAATTTGTGTGTCTGTGTGTATATGTGTATGTGTGCGCGTAAAATTTAATGGTATACAAAGTAGGAAAATAATGATTAATAGAAATAATTTTTAAAATAATTGACCTCTATATGTCGATTTTATTAAAAATAATTAGATAATATGACGTATACCAACCTCCAAAAGTCGGTATCATATTAAATTAAAATAAAAATCAAATTGAGTACATTAATATTAACATTAGGAGGTGGGTATTTTGTATTAATTTATTTTTTATTTTACATAAAAATGACTTTTAGAGGATGATTTATTTAAATTTAACCAAAAAAATATTATTTTATATTTTTTTCTATTTTTAGTTTACATATGATTAAATTTTATTCTTAACTTGCTAATATAGTACTGATGATTAAAGGTCGATATTAGTAAAACTAATTAAACAAAAAGAAAGATATTGACTTCTGGTAGTCACAATCTATTTATTTTAATGAAAATTAATTTAATTATACAAATTTTAAATGTACCGACCTCTGAAAGGCGGTATTATAATTTATTTTTTTTATTATCTTTCACATAATCGTCCTCTAGAGGAAAATTTAGTTGAAAATAGTTTTCTTTTTATTTATTTATATTTAATTGAGAAAAAATAAAATATTATTATTTATTAATTAAATTAAATACCAGCTACAAGATGTTGATTTTTTGTATTTAATATTTTCTGGGAAAAGTTTCAACTTTTAGAGGTTGATATATTGTTTTCCCGCATTTTCTCATTAAAAACCGACTTTCTGAAGTCGATGTTCTTAACTTTTTTTTTTACTTTTAATTTTTTTTTAACATTACCGACCTTCGAAAGTCGAACATTACCGACTTCCATCGGAGATCTATAATATTTTAGGTTGATATTCACAGTTTTTTCTGTAATGATATCATTTTAATTGGGTTCAATCTCAACTCGTTCAAGCCTTAACCATTTTAACATAATCTTCAATTATGCCCAATTTAATCTCCAATTTCAACTCATTCTAAGGCTCTTTACTTGCACCGGTATAATATACATTTTATATCTACTTTATATTCTCTATCATTTATCTATCTATTTGTAATTTTTTTTTAGTTGAAATTTAAATTGTGGTTATAAAATATAAATAATAATATTTTAAAATTATTGATTGAGTGGGTCAAATTAGATGAGTTAGACCCAACCAAATTTAAGCCTATTTGAGCCCGAAATAAGTTTCGGCCGGCCATAACCCAACTCAATTTCTATTTCAATCCATTTTAACATGAGGAATTTTCATAAATAGTTTAGACCTGAAACTTAATAGTATGAAATAGCTATATTTTAGGTAATAAGATCTCTATTTATGTATAATAGAGATCTTATTCTTAGCAGTTTATACAAAATGTATATGGGCATTAATTTCGCCCTTTTAAATGGAAATCAATCCCTTAATTTGTGTATTCTAAATTTAAATGGAGATTCTTACCTAAAAAATCTCTCCTACCCTGTAAAACACCTTTCTGGCTAGTGTGAACAGATCGAAGAGAAAAAGAATTCTAAACTATCGAATTTCGTCAAAAATAGGTTAGAAATTCAAATAAAATTTTGCTTCATACATACTGAATTTTTTTATATTTATTTTTATATTTATTAATTTTTCATTGAATTTTTGTGCATCGTAAAACGAAAGAGAACTTTAATTCAGTTCAGACATATTAGTTCTATATGTATATTATAATCATGTTTACTAATTAATTTATGAAATTAAAAGAGTAAATTGCCTTCCTGATAAGATATATACGGATACTTTGCTTTGGTGGATACAAGTCTTATAATTGATTGTGAATGCAAATTTAGTTGCACAAAAATCGAGGTAAAAAATTGTGTAGTGATTGTATATTCATAAAGTTATATATTGACTGTATATTTATAGTATATAATAATATGCAATTGTATTTATAAATGGTTGTATATGTATTGTGACTGTATATTTAAAAGTATGAAGTCGTTTAATTTATATTTGTGTATCTAGATTTCTTGGTCGTTTTGTATATAAGTCAGATTGGAAGATAAGTTTGAAAAAAATGTATATGTTTTTATTATATACTTGTACTATGAAAGTTGTATAAGTCGTTTAATTTGGCATGTTTGTATGTTTTATAAATTATAGTGTTATTGCATGTCTGGTTAAAATATGTATTAACTGTACAGATTCAATATGTATATACGTATGAGTAATATAATATACTTTTTAATAATTGTATACAATAATGGTTGTCGTGATAGTATTAGTGATGCATTTGAAAAAGTGAGATGATAAAAACAATTATGTTGACCACACTATAGAAGGGATCATTTTCAAAGAAAATGCATCATATACAGAGTTGTATGCTGTAATTACGAATCAACTTGGAGTTGATCCGAATAACAAGATTCTTAAAATTGAGTATAAGGTTGAGCAAGACAATACTCACATGGTGATACATAATGACATGGGTGTGTATTGTTGTGCATATATAGTTGATACAACCAATTTATATACAATTTAGTTGTATGTAAAAATACAATTCCAGAAATAAAAACAAAAATATACAAAAAGATGAAGAATTTTATAACATACATATACAACTGTTACAGTTATACAAAATAGACAAACACAATATCGTAATTCTTTTTATGCGGATATGTTCTAGTGAACATATATATTGAATACAACTTATATGTATACAAATAGTAGTGGTAGTAGTATATATATATATAGTTTCAGTGAAAATATAAAAAATACACAAAAAAAGTAAAATTATACAAAACACCTCATGTTCTCAATCTATTCTTCATGAATTGCGCCAGAATCAATAGCAATTTCTTTTGATTTTTTTTATTTATTTATTTTTTTGTGTGTGTATTCAACAACTAGTTCGAACAATCTTCCTTTGCTTCCTGATTTTTTTCATTGCTATTTAGACTTAATCACTTACTGAAAAAATTATTACATTTTAATTAAGTTATTATGGTGCTTAGACCTGATCTCTTCAAATAGATCTCACAACTAGTTCGAACAATCTTCCTTTTCTTCCTGATTTTTTTCATTTGCTATTTAGACTTAATCATTTACTGAAAAAATTATTGCATTTTAATTGAGTAATTATGGTGCTTAGACCTGATCTCTTCAAATAGATCTCACAAGTGATTCTGCAATGCATTCAAATTTTTGAGTTAGACCCAAGAAAAAAGACTATAGATTTTTTATATCACTATTTCTATCAAGCAAATTTATGCCTCTCGTTATATTCATTGATGGAGTTTCTTCAGCCATGGGTATTGATTAACTTAAAATAGTAAAGATACTATGTGAAGAAAACTATAGAAATACGAATATAAAAAATTTGAAAAACTGCCAGAAGTCATATCTGAAATTGGGAAGGAAGAGCTGAGATGGGGGAATACAATCTTTCAAAATTCAAAAATTGAAATGAGTGAGTGATTAATGGAGATAAACTAGGAAGTGCCGAAGGAAAGAGAATATGAATCTTACATAAAAAAGAAAGAAAGCCAAGAAAAAGGAGAAGGCAAAATGGTTTATACAAATATCAAGGTGAGACCCGCATCTGTATAGCCAATTTGAAAAAAATTGGCTACAAATCATAATAAAATTAAACTATAGCTATGTTTATTAATTTACTAGTAAATGTTTGCTTAGTTGTATAAATTTTCCTTTTATAACATTCTCAATTTCAACTCAATACGCCCATTCGACACCCCTAGATCAACACATCATTTCCCTCATCACTCTCGCCAGAGGCAAAATTTAAGCGACTTTCTCTTCAAATTAGGAAATGAAGAACTATTCTACCCCCTTGATTTTCGTATGGCCAACAAAATAGAGATGAATATTGAAATTTCATATCAATAAAGAGAAATTTAATTAAATAAGAACCTACATAAAGAAAGTATTGAAATACATGAAATAAAAATCATATAAAATCTATCACTACTGAAGAAGTGAGTTGATAATGTCTAACATGCTGTCAGTGTTGTCTAAATTTTTAAAATTTACACTAGTAAAAGAGTTGAATAACAACAGAATTATATATTCAGCCTTTGAATAAATGTATTACAATTCTAAAAAGAAAATAATATCACTACTAATGTGTATCATAGATAGAAGATAAAAGAAGTAAAGCATGGTATAAATTTTTTTTCAGAATCATTAGCTGACCTTAAACCACAAAGTTGGCTGAAATTTGATGTAATGCCTGAGAATTTTGCTCAAAACATTTTCCAGAGGGACCGTCAACAGCTACAAAGTTATAAGACTTATATACATCACTTCTGTCCAAAAAATTTCACATTCGTGACCAAAAAGTGAAGAATGTAATTGTCACAACCCAAAATGGGCCGTGAGTGGCACCCACACCTAAGCTCCTAAGTGGGCGAACCAACAATACAAATCCCAACCTATATAACTATTCAACTTATAAAATATGAAGCATAAATAAGAAATAACAAAATCACTAAGTCTATTACATTGCGTTTTTCCCAAAATCTGAATGTCATCACATCAAGGACACTAATGTCAAAATACCAAGTCTAAAATATCAATACCAAAATGAATGAACAAGTAATTTATGTCCAAAAGCTAAGGACATCATGACAAGACTAATAGGATCCAACACAATCTAGAGAAATAGCTCACCCTGGAACCTGATATGCTGAAGACTGGCTAGAGCTGAGGGCGAGCCGAAGTCGGTGGAACACTCGCTGCACTCCACAAAACAAAAATAAGAAAAATACAAGTAGTGGTCAGTCGTACTAAGTAGGTATAATTGACCGACTCAAAATAGTAATCAATATGCATAAAATAATAGCAGGAAATCTGTCACGCCCCAGGAGGGGACCCAAGACGTGGCCGGCACCTAGGGACTATTGGTAGGCCCCAAGCAAACCACTTGGCTTGATCACAATCATCCAATCAACAATCTTACTAATCGCCAGAAGATAAAGAAGAATAAATGGGCACATCTCATCTAATATCAAAATAATGTTAGAAACAAATAGCTAGTAGAAGGAAACTAGCTTAACAAGTTCCAATCATCAACATGCGACTCTAGTCTATGAAGCCTCTATCATTATTAAGTGGTGCCAATGACAGACTTATTGATACCTCAATCAAAATAAAAAGATAAGCAACTCTAACTCTAAAGCAATATAAAAAATAATGTAATGGATCCTCCGAAGTAGGGGAGGCTCACCAATCTGCTGAACGCTTGAAGATCCTCAACGATTCTCCTGCTGATGAACTCTATTCTGCATATCTACCTCATAATACGATGCAGTCCAAAAGGGGATGTCAGTACTTGGAATGTACTGGTATGTAAAATAGTTGAGTAGAACCGAAACAAGTAGAATAATATAGAAACAACAATTAACATCAAGGATAGTAAAATCAACATGCCAAGTATCTATCTAAAGTAAGAACAAAGAGTAGACAAGTGACCCATCAACCAATCAACTCATCAATCAAATTAGACTCATCTCAGAAGGACTCATCTCAACTCATGTCATCACATCACTTCTCATCTTATCACGTCTCGACTCAGAATACTCAATGTAGAAACTTTCTGAGAGTTTCTCTTATTCGACAATAATAACTTATGAGCCATTGATCATATAACAAGCCACAATTGTCGCCACAGTCGTTCCACAATTGCAAGTTAGGGGACGAATCGAATACTCTAGGGACCCCAACTATCCGTTAAAGTTAAGTCTACTATTGTTTCAGGCACTCTATCAAGAGGGAACCACAATGAAACATAATAGTTCTAATCCTCACCTATGCTTGGCTATGTAGTTTGACGAGTGTGAGTTGGACTAACTCTTATCTTTCGGTGCTCGATACTCCTTCCATGAATTAGTGCTCGTAAAACAATCCATCCAGTCAATACATCTTAATTGACTCATCTCAAATCAGCCTTATAAAGGCTCTCATCATTCAATCAATCTCATAGAGACTCTAATCATCTCATTAATCAACATCTCAATCACCAGCTCAAGGATTTGAACAATCATTAAGGAACAATCAAATAGACAAACCATTAGAGTTTATTTATTGAAACTTATGGGACTATCAAGTTCTATCAACTCATCATCGTTCTCACATCTCAATTTCAATCACATTCTCAATCAAGGCTCTAGACTCATCCCCCGTCTTCTTTCATGCATGCTCTTAACCATTAACATAAAGAGTTTATACAATATCTCAAGAAAGTATTCAATTAAAGTAAATAAGTTTATGATGATCATCAACATGTGAAAATATGTACATTTAACATAGTTTTCAACAATATAATCAAGAAATCATGCATATAGTCTCAAGAACCTTCAGTCAACCATCTAAGACCATCTATGTGGCGTACGAGAGAACAATATCATGTTTTTGTTTAGCCTTACATACCTGGGATAAAGCTCCTCAAATCACCCGTTAAGAATTCTCTAACCTCACGTTCTTCTTTCTTCTCTCTCTCAAGCCCTAACTTTCAAGTATTGTGAAGAAGGACTTAGAATGGAGTTTTTCAACCTATTTCCTCATCAAAATGTCCTGGATGAGTCATGGGTTAAGTTTAAAAGAGGTGGGAAAAAGTTTAGAATGCCCCTCAAAAGATTTAAAATTTTTAAATTTGGTGAAACAAGTTGTGATAACAGGTCCGCAACGCGGACTTATCGCGCACATGTGGATTTCAAAAATTCAATCCCGTCAAAATATTGAGAAAATATACAAGTGTGGGTCCGCGATGAGTTCGCATCATGGAGCTATCGCGTACCCTCACTGTTTTGGGTCCGCGATAGGTCCGCGTCATGGCCTTGTCGCATACTCTTACTATTTCTGGTCAATTTTGCAAAAATTATTTTTTAATCCGGTTGCTCTTAAATCAGGTCGAGACCATATTCTGACTCGATTTTCAGTGCTCATCGCAAATTCGATCTCAGATTCCCTATCTGAGCTTCGGAAGACGCATTGCGTGCATGTCTTTGTTCTAGAGGTATTTTGGTAATTTTATTGGGTGTTACAAAATCAACCAAAACACTTAACATGTAGCAATAGCAAGAACAAGTATGAAATCAAGCAATGATATCGATAATACACATAAGGACTTGGGTCTCCACATCATACTTCTTTTGGGAGATAAGTTTTTTGAAATTGAGTATATTAAATTATTTGAACATTTTTTCCTTTATTATTATTGTGCCGGAACATGGCACCTGGTCCACAATATGTATGTATGTGTATATATATATGTGTGTGTGTGTGTATATATGTGTGTATGTGTCGGAACGTGACACCCGATCCTATAGTATATATGTGTAGAATGTGATGACATCCGATCCTATAATATATATGTGTAGGAACATGACACCTGATCCAATATATATAATTCATTATTCTTTATCATTACTTCTCACTTCATTAGGAATGTTTCATAAAGCCTTCTTTATTCAAGACATCACTTTGAGAGATCAAATTCAAGATTATAGGTTTGATGGTCTTGGGATTGCAGACCAATCACAACAATATATCAGTTAACCAAACCACAACAATTAAGTACATAGAAAATATCACATCTTTACGTAATAACTATCAATCGCTATTAAGAGTCTCTCTATTAGATAGAACAAACCATAATCTATCTTAATTGAAGAACTGAATCCAAGCTAGCTATTCCACCAATGCTTTCCCATTTCTCCAATACCTTTGAATGTTTCAAATTTATCAAATATATAACATTTGTAAGTATCGAGTCCATAGACACCCATATCACTATATATCTAGCCTAGACATTTTAATTCTATAATCAATTTCTCAAATTTAAAACCTAAGGTTAAATCTCAATTTTTATCCAAATACCTAAAATCTTATTCTACAAACTCTAGACTTAGGACGCCAAATTATTAAATTTATAGTTGCTAATTCCATGTGAATAAATCTTAAAATCTAGAATACACACAAAGATGTGAATAAATCTTAAAATCTGGAATGCACACGAAGTGAGATAATACACTACTTTCAAATACATAGGTAGTCACTAAGTTTCACGCCCCAAGTCCCGTTAGGGCGGACTGGCACCCATTGCCGATAAGGCTCGGGAGAACCCACCTGTATCTATGTGCTTTCTATACATATTATAAGAGATTTCTATCTTTGATATGCCTTTAAGCAGATAAATAGTAGTAACTAGCCAAAAGGAAATGCATATGACTAGGTCGTTGGAGCCATGGTATTTAAAGTACTAAACATGACCGCACTTTAATTTACACAGTCTATAATGCCTCTAAATAAAGAGAAACATCTGATAAAGGTCAGTACAGGCCCTGCCTCAACGAACTGTGCAATAAAGACACGTAAGATCTAGACATATACAAAGCCCTGAAGCAACCCGGAGCTTGGTGACAACAACTGAATATCCTGTAATCCTATTTGGGAGATCTACTAGCACCAGTACTTGCAGCATGAAATGAAGGTCCCCCATACGAGACGTTAGTACGAGATAATATACTGAGTATGTAAGGCAGGATATATTGTATATAAAGTAACAACTTAATGAAACCATGCATCTGTGGAAAATCATGGACCACCCTTAGTTACACTGTGGAATCATGTACTTTATGTTCTTTATAATACTTTACCTTTATTGTATAAT
>JAABOM020010859.1:0-19575 GCA_011800125.2 Solanum clarkiae | reverse complement strand
ATATATAACACAAAAGTTTGCATGCATAATGTTTGTTTACTTTTTTTCATGGAGAGAAATATCAACACTTCCAAAAGAAATATGAAATTAGCTATTAACTGCATCGCTATAGAGATAGAATATAATTTCAACATTAGAATTTTAAATTAAAAATGATAATTTTAAATACATAGTGCAGTATATTCAAGATTCCTGATTATCCGTTACTAATGTTTTTTAATTAGCAGTTCTTAACAGATAATTATCCTTAAATTAGTGTACGTCTAGTCCTCCTCATGTAATCATCAAACTCGACTAATGAACAAACATATAGGAAAATAAATCAATGATATTCAAGAACATACCAAACACACTAAGGAATGAATTTTACGTAATAATCAACTCACTATGGGAGTAAATCAAGATATCATCAATAAAAACCATCACAAACAAGTCAAGGTAGGATTTAAAGACCCTATTCATGAGATCCATAAATATAGCCGGTTAATGCATTAGCCAACCCAAAGGACATAACCACAAACTCGAAGTGCCCTTATCTAGTCTGAAAAGTCGTCTTGGGAATGTCACACTCCCTCACTTTCACTTGGTGATACTCGAACCGAAGATTAATCTTAGAAAAGTGACTAGCCCCTTGAAGTTGATCAAAAATGTCATCAATCTTTGGTAGAGGGTACTTGTTCTTTATGGTGACTCTATTAAGTTGTCGATAATGCACATTCTAAGAGAATCATCCTTGGTGCACCCCAAGGGGACTTACTAGGCCTTACGAAACCTTTTTCTAACAAATTCCTCAATTGTTCTTTCAACTCCTTCAACTCCGCCGAGGCCATATGATAAGGGGGAATAAAAATGGTTTGAGTATCAGAAAGGAGGTTTATAACAAAATCTATTTCCTTTACGGGAGGAACACCGGGAAGCTAAGACATCAAGAAACCCATTAATCATTGGAACCGGCTCTAGAGGAAGGACTTTGGAGTCAACATCCCTAAACCTCACAAGATGATAGAGACACACTTTAGAAATCAACTTTTGGGCTTTAAGACAAGAAATGAATCTACCCTTAACCACCACATCATGACTTTACCACTCAAGGAAGGGTTCATTAGGGATTGGAATTTAACCCTATGGGTTCTACAATCAATAGAAGCATAATATGTATGCAACTAATCCAACCCAAGAATGATACTAAAATCCACCATATCTAATTCAACAAAGTCACAGGGCAAGGTTTTATGCAAAATGGACATGGGACAAATTCTATAGACTCTTCTAGCAACAATTTACTCACCAATGCAAGTAGACACTTCATAAGGTTCACACAACACTTCGGGACTAACATGAAGCTTTTTGGCAACAAAAGGAGTAATAAAACAAAGAGTGGCACCCGGGTCTATCAATGCATAAACATCAAAACAAAAAACCTTTAACATACCAGTGACGACATCGGACACCTTATTCACTATTTGTCTCCCTTGAAGAGCATAGAATCTATTTTGCCTTGGTGCACCCCCTTGTTGGTCTCCTCTTCCCCTTTGCCTGCATTTGCACCTTGTCCTTATAGATGACCATCTCCACCTTTGTGTTGTGCTTGAGGACAATCAATGACTTTGTGGCCAATTTCACCATAACCAAAGCAAGCATTAGAATTTCTCAAACAAGGACCACTATGATTCTTTTCACACCTTGGACATCTAGGCTTTACGATTCCTCCATTACTACCTTGGAATCTTTGATTAGACACTCTATCATTGGCAACCCTCTTGTTGGAAGCATTGGATGACCCTTGGCCTTGGAACTTGTGGCCTTGAGGAAACTGGCCACCCTTGGAATTTTGGAATCCACCTTCAATAGGGGCCCTCTTGGCCTAACCAATTCTTCCTTTTCTAAGTGTTTCCCCTTCTAGTTGATCGGCATAAGTCAAGAGCCGAGATAAACACTACTAGCATGGCGATACGACACTCCTCATTGACCAAGTCGGATACACCCGACACAAATTTGTTCATCCTTCACCTCGGCTTGGCAACCAATTGTGGGGCATACTTGGAGAGTTGATTGAGTTGAGGGCATACTCCCACACACTCATAGACCCTTGCTTTAGATTCATAAAATCATCTTTGCCTTCCTTAGCTCAATAGGGAAGAATCGGTTGAGAAATGTCGCCTTGAAGTCCTCCCAAGGGATAGCATCACCATTACCCTTCTCCATCTTCCATTGAGTGAACCAAATGTGAGCCACCCCTTTGAGTTGGTAGGCTACTAACTCCGCTTTTTCCTCCAAATTAACCCCCATGATGGATAAAAACTTACACAACTCATCACTGAATTCTTGAGGATCCTCACCCACCTTTGACCCATAGAACTCCGATGGGTTCATTCAAGTAAAATCCCTCACCCTTGAGGCTGGAGTTGGAGTATGAGGGCCTTGGGCCCCTTTTTTGATTTGGTTGGTCATAACATGAGCCAACATAGCAATAGCATCTCAGAATTCTTCTTGGCCTACCCCTCCTTCTTGAGGAGCTTGAGGAATTGGAGAAGCCGGTTGCTCCTCGGGTGTATGGGCTCTTCTTCCTCTTGGAATCGGCATGATCTAGAATAGAAAAGAACATTCATTAGGTAAAAACCTTACCTTAACTTCTATAGCATGACATAGATCATGAAGAAGGGAGACATTTCATAAAATATCTCATAGCCTCTTACTCATAGTCGTGGTGCACTTCATAACCATGAACAAGACTCTAATTGACGCGCTGTTTTGGATTTCGGGGACCTTAACAACCTAGTACTCTGATACCAAGTTTGTCCTGACCCAAGCCCAGGGCTTAGATGTGACACGACGAATGGGAACCTGAAGGGACCCAAATAAGCCTCTTAGCATATCAATCACACATGCTTGGTCGTGGAAGCAAAGTAAACAACAATAAGAGATAATAAAAAGGGAAGCAATACTAAGGGAACTTTTTGATAATCATAAAAACATAAAGAGTCAAGCATATAGCATAAACACATCATAATATTCTAATAATAGCTCTAAGCATAGAATGGAGCGGGGGCTAAGATACTCTCCGGCCTTTTTTATTAGCAGATCTTTTATTAGGAGCATTGGAAGACCCTTGGCCTTAGAACTTGTGTCTTTGAGGAAACTGGCCACCCTTGGAACCTTGGAAACCACCTTCAAAACGAGCCCTCTTGGCCTCACTACTTCTTCTTTTTCTAAGCTTTTCCCCCTCTATTTGTTCGACATATGTCATGAGGCGGGACAAATCCATATCACTTACCAGCATGGCAGTGCGACACTCCTTATTAACCAAGTCAGACACTCCCGACACAAATTTGTTCATCCTTGATTTGGGCTCGGCAACCAATTGTGGAGCATACTTGGAGAGTTGGTTAAATTTGAGGGCATACTCTCGCACACTCATGAAATCTTGCTTAAGCTTCATAAACTCCATTATTTTAGCCTCCCTTAGCTCAATAGGAAAGAACTGATTAAGGAATGCGGCTTTGAACTCTTTCCAAGGGATAACATTATCATTCTCCTTTTCCAACTTTCATTGTGTAAACCAAATTTGAGTCACCCCTTTGAGTTTGTAGGTCGCTAACTCTGCCTTTTCCTCCGAATTGACCCCATGATGGATAGCACCTTGTACATATCATATATGAACTCTTGGGGATCCTCATCCATCTTGGATCCATGGAACTCCGATGGGTTCATTCCAGTGAAATCCCTCACCCTAGAAGCCGGAGTGGGAGCATAAGGGGCTTGGTCCCCTTGGTTGATTTGGTTCATAGTATGAGCCAACATTGCAATAACATCTCAGAACTTATCTTCACCTACCCCCCCACCACCTTAAGGAGCTTGAGGAGCTGGAGGAGTCCGTTGCTCCTCGGGTGTGAGGGTTCTCCTTATTCTCCCTCTTGGAATAGGCATAATCTAGAATAGAAAAGAGCATTGGTTAGGGGAAAAAGCCTTACAATTACATCTAAAACACGATATAGTCCATGAAGAAGTGAAATATTTCCTAAAGCGCCTCATAGCCCCCCATTCATAGTTGTGGTGCGCTTCACAACCATGAATAAAACTCTAATCGGCGCGGTGTGTTGGATCCCGAGGACCATTAACAACCTAGTGCTTTGATACCAAGTTTGTCATGACCCAAGACAAGGGCCTAGATGTGACACGGCGAATGGAAACCCAAAGGGATCCAATCAAGCCTCTTAGCATATCAATCACACATCCTTAGTCGCGGAAGCAAAGTAAACAACAATAAGAGGTATAAAACAAGGGAAACGGGACTAAGGGAAGTCTTTGATGATCATAAAAGCATAAAGAGCCAAGCTTATAACATAAATACATCATAATATTCCAACACCTCTAACATAGAATGGAGCGGGGGCCAAGACACTTTCCGGGCTCACCCTCATAAAACAAGTGTTCAACAAAAGAAGTCTCAATATAGCAAGATTAGTAAAGATAGTGTCCTCAGAATTGAGGACTCACCAAAGCTTGCTTCAATGGATTGTACTAGCCATGTGGAGGATGATCAAGTGGTGCTCCAGTCCCTACATGGTAACATCATGTAGGCATAGAGTATATATTAGAACGTTTGAATGTACTAAGTATGTAGGATGGAATGCAATAAGACATAAGCCAATATAGTCAACATACGTAGTAATAAGCAATAAATAAGTGAGATCTCATTATGGCATGCATGGTATATGCTTGAAGTCAAATACGCTTGTAAATCATTCAGCTTTCGTATAACGTAATACATGTGTGGGAAGAGATCCTAACCAACAAAAGTAAGACCGACTGAGCTACAACTTGGAATCCCGATGATTACCCTTCATCGAGAAAAGGGTGGTCTACTTGTCAAGGTAAATCATACTTCACGTTACGGGAGCCCGTCTCATTTCAGAGAAGTAACCCCCCTTACAGGAACCCGTCCCATTTCGAGGTGGATTTCATTATAAAGTGCACTAAATAGATCCGCTAGTATAGCAAGGGTAATAATCTTAATCCTATGTTGGCACATTGTTTGAGGAAAGGAGTACGAACCCTTGAAGATAGTCCATGCCGATATCCAATCCATCATTGCTAAGTCTAATCCCATGGAATACTTGATATAATCATAACTTTAACAAATTGTAAGAAACATGACATGAGTAGCTCTTAAACATACTTGGCCTCTAATGGTGAGCCTAACTTGAAACATGAGAGTAGGTCATAATCATACATGAACCCTTTAACATGAATGGCTCACAACATGTAAAAATCATGAAATAGGGCTTAACTTAATACTTGTAACATCAAAGAGACTTTTCATGGATTCAATACATACTTGAAAGCCATTAATCATCATATTATCACTTGACATGTAAATCATGAAATAGATCATCAATAACTTCAAAATTCTTGACTTGACATTTTATCAAATACTTGGTGGGTTCATGATGTTAGTTCAAAACTATGCAATTCAAGAGTGAAATAATGTGAGGAAACTCAATGAAAATCAACCCACCAATATATTGTAAAAGCCTCATGTAGGGTACCTTGAAATCCATCATCAAATCACATAATAGATCATAGTTTCATAGTTCAAAACATGCATAGTCTCAATAGACAAAACACATTATAGTACAAGCTTGAAATAGATAGTCATGCACAATCAATCAACATTTCATAAAACCCCAATATAATTTATACTAATAATGCATAATAAAAGATATCCACAGATGCTACAACTTGAAAACATGTTATTTTTATAAAAAAGAAGACTGTGCTCCATGGGTGAAAGGACCTAATGGATGAAACCCACATACCTCAAACTTGGATTTTCTTGAGATGAGCTTGAAGAGAACTTGGAGCTTGAAGAGAATCCTTGAGTTCCAAAGTTAGGCTTGAAATCCTTGAAATTTAAATGGGAATTTTGATAAAGTGTTAGAGAGGTTTTAGAGAGGATCTTGAGTGTTATAGAGTTGAAAAATGGCTAAGTATGGGATATTTTACGTGTAAATGGGCATGGGGCTATAACCATAATGCCCTTAGGCCGAAAAACATCTTAAGGAAGAACTAACACTACTCCGCGATGGGTTCGTGTTGTGGAGCCATTACGCAGAGCTCCTGTTTTAAAAAATTTAGCAAAAATCAATTTTCACTTCGGGTCTTCTAAAATCCGAGTTATACCCATTACACACTTAATTTTGGCCCCTGATTAAGAATATGAAGTCGGATTTTCGATAACACACAGATTTTGAGATATGTAGAAATTATGATTATGAGCATTTCTGAAGCACAATTTGGGGCGTTTCCAAACCATCTCTTTGATTCTTCAAATTAGATAACAACAAGTAGTCTCTCCTACTTTTGTTACTTAGTTTTTTTGAGTCCGATATTTCTTGTGCCTCTTTCTTCTAGTTTTCTTCCTTTAATTCATGTTCTTACGCTTTGTTTGTGTCGTCCTTCTTTCAAGAGTCATAAGAATCCACATCACCACAAAAGATAGGTGACACTAAATTGATTGAGCCTAGTTTAATATCAATTTTGAGACGACGCCATAGAAGGTCCGTTAAGAGTTATATACGAGTAACGTGAGGCTTTTGCTACTAATTCTTGTTTGTTGAGTATTGTAGGTATCATGTCTAATACAAGTCCAATTGGGGAAGGTTCAAAGAACATCATGGAAACTCTTGCTGACTTCTCCAAACAAATAGCGAAAATGAATAGAAGGATGGTAGGTATGGGGGAAAGGTTGGTACAGGTGGAGAATGAGAATCGACGGAAAGCGATTCAACCAGAAAATGAGGAGATAAGGAGGGCATCAATGCATTCCACCACCATTACCCTAGGACAAGCCCATAATCTATGTTTTCATCTACAAAGTCGAACCCGATGCTACCAAAACCCCACTTTCCAAATGAACAAGAATCCAAACCATCAAAGAAAAGCTATATCATAGACAAACCCACAACCCTATCACCCTCCACAAGAGAATCTTCCTTTTGTGGCGAACTAAGCCCATTACCAAACTCCATTTCGAAATGCATCAAATGCATCTTCTCATGAATGTCACCCATCACCCACTATAAATTCCCTACCAAGAATACCAATACCAAAATCCCCTTTTTGATGAAATGCATGGAGATCTCAACAATGATGAGTTTTGTGAGCATGAGGGATGGGATTCCTATGCAGTACATAGGGAAGCAGTCCGATCTCGAGACTTGGGATGGGATCATGGCATGGGAGGCCGAGATTATGGGGTAGAGGAGATAAGATAGGATATAGAAGAGATAGAATGGGAAATGAAGATGAACTGTTAGAAGAGAGGGTCTTTTTTCTTGCTTCATGGAAAAAGAAAAATCTTTACTTGATAATGATGAAGACTTGAAGGTGAATTCCAATCTTTCATATGTTGTGAGAAGAATTAGGGAGCCCTTGCCAAAGAAGAACTTGATCAAAGGGAGAATCTATTTCATGCTAGGTGCAAAATTCAAGATAAAGTGTGTTCTTTAATCATTGATAGTGGAAGTTGCACTAATGTGGTGAGGAGTTCTTTGGTGGAACATATGCAAATTCTAACAACAAAGCATCCAACCCTTACAAGCTACAATGGCTCCATGAGAGTGGAGAAATGAAGGTCCTCAAACAAGCTAGTATTCAGTTTAGTGTGGGTAAGTACAATGATGAATTGACTTGTGATGTTGTACCCACGTTGTAATCCTGACTTCAAAGATACTTTTGATAATCTTACCCAAGGGAAGTGGGTTGATAGACTTCAATTGGTTGATGGATTTTTGTTCAAGGATAGATGAGCTTGCGTTCCTATGAGCTCATAGAGAGAGCTACTTGTCAAGGAGCATCATAGTGGTGTTTGATGGGACACTTTGGGGTATCCAAAACACTTGACATTCTAAAGGATCAATCCTTTTGGCCAAGATGAAGTATGATGTGGAGCAAATTTGTGGACAATGTCTCAATTGTAAGCATGCCAAATCCACAACTCAACCCCAAGATGAAACTTTGGATTCGAGGACGAATCCTTTTGAAGAAGGGGAGGATGACAACATGGAAAACGTAGATGATAACAACACAAGTGACATGTACCCCTCAAGATCATTCACAAGGAGTCAAGTAAAAGATCTCCAAGACCTAAAAGCAATGTTCATGAAAAAAGAAGCATTAGAGGAGTTGAGGGTCACCAAAGATAGGCTTACAATGTGTGGAAGGTCTATCAAGGTGAGGAGAAGGAAGAAAAAGTCCATGTGTGCAAATGGCTATTACTTGAATTCAAGGATTTAAAAAGAAGGGAACCAAACAAGGCCCTTACCGATTAAGGGTAAAATTGTAAGGAAAATATCTTCTTTTATTTACTTAGTACAAATAGTCTTATTTTAGCATTTGGAAGACTTAGACTATGTTGAATATTGAATTCTCAAATTGTAGTATCTTCTTAGTGAGTAATTAGTGATTAATTAGGGTGAACTCTTAGAATTGTTAGTTAACTTATTTGCTTGATTAATTAAAGGTCGCTCATTTGTGGTTCTTAGTTTCCTTTAATTTTTCTTGCTAGGGTTTTATTTGAGTTATTGAAATCAATTGGGGGGGGGGTTGAGGGTTTTAGTCCGTTGGCCATAATTTCAATAGTTTGAATTTACTCCACATATAGTTTTATTTTGTTCCCTTTTCCCTCCCTTCCTTTCTTGATTGATCATTATCACAATTATAAGAAGAAAATAGAAGTCAGGCTCGATACATAGATTTCCATATCCAACAATACCTCTAATATGAAGGGAATGGGGGCCATGATATCTCCCAGGCTCACTCTCAAAATACAAAAAAAATAAAAAATAGGTAATTCTTCACAATATCAAGAAAGTAAAGTGGATGTTGTCGCAGAAATAGAGGACTCATCAATAGTAGTCTTCAATAGATACTGGCTAGCCACGAGGAGGAAGATGATGAATAGGAGCTCCGATCCTACATGGTCAGATTGGGTAGGCAAAATGTATGCATTAGTACTTGGAATGTACTAAGTATACAGGGTACAATGCAACAAGGAATATAAGCCATAATAATCAAGATGCATAATCATAATCAATAGACATAAGCTCAAAATGACATGTATAATCAATGCTCAAGTTAAAACACGTATGAAGATAGTCAAACTTGCATAATATATCATATATATGTGGGAGGAGACCCTAACTGACATAATACCATACGAGATACTATTTGGAATCTCGATTTCACATCACCTGGAATAAAGGAGTGAGTGGTCTACTTGCCAAGGTAAACCAAGCATGACACCACATAGTGGGTAACATGACTTAGTTGGATCCACTAGTAAAAGCCCATTTAGAAAAATAATATAATCCTTTTGGTGGCGTAGAGTTAAGAGACCAAGACCTTATATAAGGACTCCTTGGGTCGAGCCCCCACCTTAAGCCTCTTTTGGTACTAGGTCTAGTCCCACAGCATACATGAAATAATCATAAGCTTAATCATAACTTGCATAACTTAGAGAACATGATAATATGACATGAGTATCCCAATCAAATACATGACCCCTACATGTGGCATATACCTTGTACTAGAGGGTAAATACATAGCATAGTCCTAACCCCTTCTAGTAGGCATTGCATTACACATGAGGGTAGAGATTGTAACATACATGACCCCTTCTAGTGAGCGTTAGATGGTATTGTACATGCAGGTAAAATAGTTACCATGTGTGACACCTTCATATAAACATGATTTACTCACAAGAGTGTAGAATATAATGGCATAAGGTCTGAACATTTTACTTGAAGATCGTAGGAACTTTTCGTTATTTCAATATATGCTTAGGAGCCTATAACATATCATGACATGCTTGTCTTGAAATTCATGCAATAATCTTTCAGCAACATAAGAATTCTTGTCATGTAAATTTAGTCAAACATAGTAGGTATATGCACATCTACTTAAAATTATGCATTTCAAGAGTATAAGACAAGAGAGGAGTAAAATTAATTCATTTAAAGTTATTCAAATCAACCCACCATCATTGTAGTAAAAACCTTTGCTTTGGGTATCATGAAACCCACTAAAATCCACAAGTTCTTCCATAGTCTTTCGTAGCATCATAGAGCACATGAATTTAATAACATAAAATCCATCACAATGTCAAACCCCAACAATGTTTTAGCATAATAAAATCATTATTTGAAGAACCCAAATAGAAATTATGTGTACAATGAATAAAAGTATCACCATAAGCAAGAGTTCATAAATATCCCTAAAATAACCCATAAATCCATGAAGTTGAAACGCCCCAAAAAGTATCCGAAAATGTGCCTCGAAAATGTCCATAATCGTAATTTTCATATATCTCAAAATTCGTACGTGATATCGAAAATATGAATTCATATTTTTGATCAGGGGGAAAATTGAGTGGAAAATACGTATAACCTCGATTTTTGAGCAACCGTAGCAAAATTAAATTTTTCAAAGTTTGCACAAAATAGTAAGGGTGCACGATGGTTCTGCGACGCGGACCCATCGTGGACCAGTGTATTTTGGCTATCAGTTTTCCAAATTCGGCCTAAGACCTTGGGGTCTTGGGCCTAACCCTTCCAGTACATAAAATCACCTATACTTAGTCAGTTTTCAACCCTATATCATTCAAGACATTCCCCAAAACAATGTCTAACACTTAGCCAAATATTTCATCCAAAATCAATTGTCCAAAACTCATTCCAGATCTCAAGAAGTTTATTCAAGATTCAAGCTTATTCATGTCATTTAAGACCATTGTGGGTCCCCTATATCTTGCCAAGTTCAAAGGAATTTCCGTTGGCTAAGTTTTGCACAAATACCAGTAGGAGGGTCCTCTTCAAATGGGTATAGCACACAAAGAACTGGGTGACCCACAACCTACCAAATTAAATCTCTTTGAATTATCTTTGCAACGCACTTGATTTCACCTTAGTTAGAGTTTGGATGAAGAAGTTATGCTTGTTTTCGTAGAACTCATCTGTGTAGGGGTATATATGGGTTTTTGCCAAATTCCGTTTCATTAATGGCATTCCATAAATTTAGTTCTTTCTAGTGGTATTTTAAGGATTCCTGTGATATCTTAACACTTCCTAAAGACCTAAACCCTATTGCTAAAGATCAAATTCACCCCTCCCAATTGGAATACACTATCAAATTCTCCCAAGAGCCTCTACCAAACAACAATAAAAATTCAAGAAAACTCAAGAACAAGTTGTGAATTTCAAGACTCTATTCCATGCTTTAATTCTTTCTCAACTCAATTTCAAAAAATTCAAGGTCTAAGGTATGTGAGTTTCATCTATTGGGCCCTTTCACCCATGGAGCCCAATCTTCCTATTTTATAGAAATTGCATGATTTCAAGTTGTATTTCTTATGGGTACCTATTATTATGAAATATGAGCATGAAATATGTTGGGGTTTTGTCGAATATTGTTGATTATGCATGAATATCTATGTTGAGCTTATACTATGAGCTAATCTTTGTCTATTTAGACTATACATGATTCAAGCTATGAAATCTATGAACTATCGTGAAGTTTTGACATGATTTACATGTTACGCATGATGGTGTTTTACCATGATATTGGTGGACTGATTTACATGATTTCAAGATGCATTAATTTTACTATTTCGTGATCTATACTCTTGCATCTTGCATGATTTTAACATGTCCTCATATGTGCCCACCAAGTGTTTGATAAAATACCAAGTTAAGAATTCTCAAGATATGTACATATCTTACAAGTCAAGTGACTTCATGATGAATATGGACTATCAAGTATGTCATGAATTCATGAAATTATCTATGATTATGCAAGTATAAAGCTAAGCCCTTTTTCAAAGATTGTACCTCTTGTGAGCCTTTTGATGTTAATGCAAGGGTAATGTTTGATGATGATCTATTCTTATATTTTGAAGTTGGGCTCACCATTAGAGGTCAAAGATGTTTAAGAGCTATTCGTGTCATGATTCTATATTTCTCATAAGTTATTAACATTATGATTGGTCCAAGGCTTAGCACCGATGGATGGAGGGTTCGCTCTCTTTCCTTGAATTATGTGCCACCATATGACTATGTTATACCCTTGCAATACTAGTAGATCCATTTAGTATATTTTCTCTTGAGATTCTTTCCAACAAGGGACGGGATCCCCGTAAGGTGAAGTTTCTCTTTAAATCCTCTCGAAATGGGACGGGTTCCCATAAGGAAGGTTACTTCTCGGAAATGGGATAGGCTCCCGTAAGGTGAAGTATGGTTTACCTTGCAAGTAGACCACCTCTTTACTGATGGAGGGGTAACATCGAAATTCCAAGTTGTAGCTCGCTTGGTCTTTTCAATGTTGGTTGAGGTCTCTTCCCACACATGTATTATGATCTATACAAATTGAATGATTTACAATATGTTTTACTTCAAGCATTGATCATGCATGCCATATTGAGATTTTCCCTATCTATTGCCTTTTACTATGCATGTTGACTATGTTGCCTATATCTTGTTGCATTGAATCCTACATACTTAGTACATTTAAACATACTAACGCATACTCTATGTCTATATGATGTTATCATTTAGGAATAGGAGCTCCTTACGATCGATCATCCTCCACGTAGCTAGATTTGACATCTTGAAGATAGCCTTTGGTGAGTCCTCCTACTCGGGGACACTATCTCTGCTACTCTTTTCATTGCTATTTTTTTATGTTGAACTCTTGATACTGTGAGGGTGAGCCCGGAAAGTGTCATGGCCCCCACTCCAATCTATGTTTAGAGATGTTGTTGGAACAATTGATGTAATTTGCTATGATCTTGACTCTTGAGTATTCTATGTTTTATGCCATTACAAAATTCCCTTAGTCCCTTTATCCCTCTTTATTATCTCTTATTATTGTTTACTTTGCTTCCGTGATGAAGGATGTGTGATTGATATGCTAAGAGGTTTCTTTGGGTTCCTTCGGGTTCCCATTAGCCGTGTCACGTCTAGGTCCTTGGCTTGGGTCATGACAAACTTGGTATTAGAGCACTAGGTTGTTAATGATCCTCAGAATCCTGCAGTACGTCGATTTGAGTGTTATTTATAGTTTTGAAATGCACCACAACTATGAGTAAGAGGCTAAGAGGCATCTTAGGAAATGTTTCCCTTCTTCATGTTCTATGTCATGCTATAGAAGTTAAGATAAGGCTTTCGCCTAACAAATTTTCTTATATATTCTAGATCATGCCTATTCCAAGCAGAAGAAGAGCCCGTACCCCCAAGGAACAATCGGTCCCTCCCGCTACTCAAGCTCTTCAAGATGGGGGAGTGGCCTATGAAGAACTTCAGGATGCTATAGTAGCACATGCTATGACTAATCAAATCAACCAAGAGGCCCAAGCCCCTCGTGTTCCTACTCTTGCCTCTAGGGTGAGAGATTTTATTAGGATAAACCCACCAGAGTTCCATGGGTCTAAGGTGGATGAGGATCCTCAAGAATTTATTAATGAGGTATACAAAGTGTTGTCTATTATAGGTGTTAGATCAGAGTAGAAAGCGGAGTTGGCGGCATACCAACTCAAAGGGGTCGCCCAAATATGATTTACTCAATGGAAAATGGAGAAGGGGAATGGTGATGCTATTCTTTGGGAGGAATTCAAGGAGACATTTCTCAACCGGTTCTTCCCTCTTAAGCTAAGGGAGCCCAAAGCGATGGAATTTATGAATCTAAAGCAAGGGTCGATGAGTGTGAGGCCCTCAATTTCAACTAACTCTCTAAATATACTCCACAATTGGTGCCCAAGCCAAGGTCAAGGATGAACAAGTTTGTGATGGGTGTATCCAACTTGGTTAATGAGGAATGTTGTTCCTCCATGTTGATAGGTGATATGGATTTCTCCCGCCTCATGACTTATGCCGAACAATTAGAAGGGGGAAAGTTGAGAAAGAGAAGGAGTGGTGTGGCCAAGAGGGCCCATTTTGATGGTGGATTTCAAGGTTCTAAAGGTGGCCAGTTTCCTCAAGGCCACAAGTTCCAAGGCCAAGGGTCATCCAATGCTTCCAACAAGAGGTTTGCCAATGATAGAGTACCTAATCAAAGGTTCCAAGGTGGTAATGGAGGAGGGTAAAGCCTAGATATCTAACATGTGGAAAGAATCATAGGGGTCCTTGTTTGAGAAATTTGAATGCTTGCTTTGGTTGTGGTGAAGTTGGTGATAAGGTTATTAGTTGTCCTCATACTCAACCCATGGGTAGAGATGTCAGTCCTCAAGGCCAAGGTGCTAATGCGGTCCAAAGAGGAAGGGAAGATCGTCAAGGGGGTGCTCCAAGACACAATAGATTCTATGCTCATCAAGGGAGGCAAGAGGATGAGCTATCTGATGACGTCACCATTATGTTAAAGGTTTTATATTGATATGCATGCTTTGGTAGGTTCGGGTACCAGTATTTCTATCATTGTTCCTTTTGTTGCTAGTAAGTTTCATGTGTGTCCTTATTTCATAAAGTTTTGTGTTGTGGTTTTATTGAGCTTGGAATGGTGGGTTGGAGGTCTTGGGGTGGTTTTGTTGCAGGCATCGGCTATGTTTATGGATCTCTCTAATAGGGTCTTTCCCTACCTTGGCATGTTTGTGATGGTCTTTAGTGATGTGGCATTGATTTATTTAGAGCTTGTGAATCATGTGAAAGTAGTGTTGCAAATTTTGGAGGGATGAGAGGTGGTTTGCTAAATGTTATTAGTGTGAATGGTTAACAAAGAGATGGTTAGAGAAGTGCACCGGTTGTTTAGGTTGGGAATGAGGTTAGATGAAGTTGAGAATGGTAGTGTAGTGGTTTTGATGGTTCTGAATCTTCCTTGATTGAAGAGGTCAAGTTAGAGCAAGATCTTGATTTTGCCTTGCTAAAGTTGGATGGTTTGGTTGAAGATGGTGAAGTGGAAGTTTTCTCCCAAGGGCGAGATGGTATCCTTCGGTACTAAGGTAGTTTATGGTAGCATCATACGAAGCTCTACTCCTTTGAAGGACAAGAATGAAAAGGATGAAGCTTTAAAAGATCAAAGGAGGCCCATAACAAGATCTCAAACCAAGGAGTTTAATGATAAGATCAATGGGTTTCAATTGCAGATCCAAAGGTGTCTTGTTGGGAAGAAGAACTAAAGCCCAAGAAGGATGAATTGTTCAAATGGTACAATTATTTAGTGGCCGAAATTCAAGTCCAAGATGAAGAATTTTAGGGTTAAATTTCGTGCAAATAAGGCCAAGAATGGTCCAAGAATTAGCCACAACAAAGGTTGCTTTCTGCGCAAGTTTTCATAGAAGACTAGTCAAACTTTCCAAATTTGTCAAGAATCTTTTCCTAGTTGGGTTTTACCTTATTTTCTTATTTATATATAGGTTATTAATGTTTTACTTGTTCAATTTAAGGTATACTAGTACCATTAATGCTTTCCTAGAACTACTAGGTCTATTCCTAGTTAAGGTAACTTTATTACCTTTCTAGAGTAGGATTTACCTTGTAATTTTCTTTCTAGATTTTGGATACTCCTTTGGTAGGACCTAAGGAATATTGGATGTCCAAGGACCCTATAATATATATAGGAGTCTTTTTTTCTTTCATTAAAGACAGTTAGATTGATATTAATGATATATGAGAGATTTCTATTGAACCTTTGTGACTTGTTCTTTGAGAATTTATAAAAAACCTTTACTAGTTCATAGTTTGAGGTATAAAGTACTTTCTTCTTGTGATAAATTTGATTTTTCTTTTTGGTATTCTTTAGAAGGTGATTAGTCTACATATAAATTATTATCTTTAGTTACTCATAAAGTGGTCAAGATCTGAATCTAACGTCTTGATTCGTTTTCTCAAGTAAAGTGGTCAGATTTCTTCCATAAATCTTAACTTTGTTATCTGGATCTTATCAACACCTTAAAATATCAATTTCTTGGAAATTCATGTATCTTTCCTTTGAATTTCCCATATCTTTAATTAGTTTTTATCTTTTTTTTTGTTATTGCTTCTACATTCTAGTATTTAGTCCATCTTAGTATTGTTTCTAACCTCGATCCAATCAAGTGGTATCAAAGCGATTCTATCAAGATTCTGTTCTTGGTAAATCTTGGGATTTCATAAATATAAAGGAGAAAAAATTTTTTTAAATTTTTTTTTAAAAAAAGGAGATAACTTGCTCTCCAAGAAATCCGTTTACTTACCTTCAAAATTATGTATTAGTTATTTCCAAATAAAAAGGAATTAAGAAGAGAAGATTCTAAATTTTTGAGGATACTAGAAAATATATACTTATTCTTATATAATTCTAAGTTCCTTTTTATTCGTATTTTGTTTCAACTAAATCCTACTTGTTTTAGGACTAGTTCTTTACTTTCTTTTGTGTCCCAAAAATTTATATTTTATTACTAAGAACTTGATACTTGTTTGGGTCTAATTATAAATGTACAAAGTATTCTTGTTCAAAGGTTATTTGAGGGGAAAAAGGCAAGTGTGGGTGAGTTTAAAAGAGGATAAAAGGCATATTAAGTGTGTGATTGATATTTTCCTTTAAGATGTCTAACTCAGGTGGTGATGAAGAAAGGGCTCATTTAGAAGCTGAGATCAAAGGAAGGAATGATTTCACCCTTCAAGCTACGCACCAACAATTCGAGAGATGGAACCTTCAATTTCAAGAAATGAGAAATATGATTACCGAGCAGAATGAGACTACATCTGCAATTAGGAGGGAGAATAATGTTGTACCACCCAATAATGTTAGACCCCAAGTTAGAAGAAATGTACCCCATGCCCCTTTTGTAAATCTTGAATATGATAATGATGATTTTGATGGTGAACTTAATCTAGAAAGAAGAGACAGGAGGGGACAAAGAGGTAGAGTAGAAGATAATAATATAAGTAGTATAAAAATGAAGATCCCATCTTTCAAGGGGACAAGGGACCCAAACTTGTAGCTTGATTGGGAAAGACGAGTTGAAGCCATCTTTGAATGTCATAAATACTCTGAGGTAAAAAGGTTAAACTTGCTATTGTTGAGTTTTCTAATTATGCTGCTTCTTGGTGGACAAAGCTTGCTAGGGTGTCATGCCCAAAGTCTCGTTAAGGCAGACTGGTACTTGATGCAAATAAGTTCCAGGTGCCAGTCCACCCTAACAGGACTTTGGGCGTGACAAAAGTGGTATCAGAGCGAGTCATCCTAGGGAGTCTACAAAGCCGTGTCTATGTAGAGTCTTGTTTATCGATGTGTTGTGCATCACATTTATAAGAAGAAGGCTACGTAGCATTTAGGAGTTGTTACTTTCTTTTCGTTCTTTAGATCGTGCCATAGAGCTAAGTGTAATAGGTAGATTGTGTCTAACCCCTAAATTGTTTTGTACAATAAGTATGTTAGAAACCAGGCAAAACAAAGGTAAAGGGAAGGGAGTAGAAGTGGTGGTTGGTATACCCAGTCAGATGAGACAATGAAATGAGGTTCAAGAGGAGTCTCTGTCACAGACATCTCCAACTCCCCCAGCTCTCGATGAACCCAGAAGTAGTGAAATTCCGCCAGAATCACCTATTGATACTACCGTGTAGGATCTGAGAAATGTGGTCCAACTATTGACCCGTATAGTTGCTGGACAAGGTCAAAGACAAGAAGGTCCAGTTATAAGTGCAGGTGGTGCGAAGAGGGAAATTGGCACAAGGATACGTGATTTTCTTAATTTGGACCCTCCATCCTTCCCTAGGTCAGATCCTAATGAAGATCCCCAAGACTTTATTGATCAGATTCAATGCACTTTAGATGTTATGCATGTGAGTGGTATAGAAGCTGTCGAGTTAGCAACATATAGGTTGAAAGGTGTGGCTATATCGTGGTATGAAGCTTGGAAGCAATCTAAGAGTGTAGATGCACCGCTAACTACTTGGAAGGAGTTCAAAGAGGCATTTCTTGACCATTACTAGCCATTAGAGATCCGACAGGCCCGTGCAGATCAATTCTTGAATTTCCACTAAGGGAATATGAGCGTGAGGGAGTATAGCCTTCAATTTAATTCCCTAGCCAGGTATGCTCCTAATGTAGTTGCTGCTATGGCAGATAGAGTTCATCGATATGTGGATAGACTGGATATGTATCTAGTCAGAGACTGTACCATTGCTTCCTTGAACAAAGACATGGATATGGTGAGAATGTAAGCTTTTGCATAGAAATTGGAGGGTTAGAGGCAAAGGAGAAGGGACACAAGAGTTAGAAAGGGTGCAGTCCAAGAGGGCCAGGTCTAGAGGGCAGTTTACACCATCCCAAGGTACACTTAGGCCTCGATTTTCTAATAGACCGCCTAGGCCATCATCCTCCTACTTTGCAGCCAGTGCTCCACCACAACTTCAGTGGTCTAGGAGAAATCAGTTTGGTTCAAGAAGCGAAGGGCAAGGAGCCTGGACAGCGGGGTATTCAGTAGGCTAGCAAATGACCCCTACGCAGCCTTGTAAATAGTGTGGAAAAAGTCATTCAAGTATATGTCATGTTGGGACAAACACTTGTTATTGGTGTGGTGCGCCAGGGCATAAGATGAGAGATTGCCCGAGGAGATGTATGGGTGATATAGCATAATCTACTGGATCAGTTGTTTCATCATTATTGTCAGTTCCTCCATTAGGTAGGGGTCAACAAACACTTGTGGGTCGTGATAGAGGTGTTAGAAGGGCAGCTAGCTTTAGCGGAGTCCAGAATCGCACTTAAGCTCTGGGGACTCGACAAAATTTAGAAGCTTCACCTGATGTGGTCACAGGTACATTATACATCTTTTCACATAATGTATATGCATTAGTTGACACTGGTTCTACACTATCATATAAGAAATATACTTCACCAACAAGGCCCTCTTTATTACCCCACTAGTTGCTGGGAACCTTAAGAGAACACCCAAATTATTGAATAAACCATTTGAAGTGTCTACACTAACCGGTAAATCTATTATGGATAGAAGGGTTTATTATGATTGTATAGTAACTGTTTGTGACCGTGACACATTGGCTGACCTTATTGAGCTAGAAATGGTGAAATTTGATATTATAATGGGTATGGATTGGTTAGCTTCTTGCTATGCCACCGTGGATTGCTGAACTAAGAGAGTGTGCTTCCACTTTCCAAATGAGGCAGTTCTTGAATGGGAAGGCAATATTGGGGTGCCGAAGGGTAAGTTTATCTCTAATTTTAAGGCCAAAAAGATTATATCTAAGGGGTATATATTTCATTTAGTTAGAGTGAGGGATATGGAGGCAGAACTACCAACTTTTCAATCAGTTCCAGTAGTGAATGAATTTGTTGATCTGTTACCCGAAAAACTCCCAGAGTTACCTCCAGAACGAAAAATAGATTTTGGTATTGACTTACTTCCAGGCACTCAACCCATTACCATCACTCCATATAGAATGGCCTTGGCAGAATTGCGTGAATTAAAAGAGCAGTTAAAAGACTTATTGGAGAAGGGTTTTATAAGACTTAGTGTGTCCCCTTGGGGTGCACCAGTGTTATTTGTACGCAAAAAGGATGGCACCTTGAGAATTTGTATCAACTATC